>CATKRY010000074.1:0-169355 GCA_949775005.1 Orthosia gothica
GTCGACCCGCCAGCCGTCCACCAGGTCAAAAAGGTCGAGCGAGCATGCCGTGACGTTCACGTGGCTTGTATACACTCGACCACCTCGGACAGTGTCAAATGTGGGAGCGTCACCAGTGTTCAGCACCTGAAGCTCTAAGTCCTCCAGGGTTCCGGACATTTCCTCGCCCTTGGAGTCTTCGACGATGCTGCCCCACCAAGGACTCTTAGCGTTAGCGTCACCACCTACAAGCAATCTACCGGTGGCCACTTCCGATTTGATCCGGGTCAACTGGTCCAGGTATGGCCCTATGGGTTGGTCTGGCTCGAAGTAGTAAGAAACTACTGCGATTTCCCAGGCTTTGGTCCGGATCGCCACCACAACGATGTTGTTTGTGGTGAGTTTCGGGTAGGGAATGACATCCAGGTCATCGTCAAAGACGGCAATTGCCGCCTTTACCCTCCCACTTCCATCAACCTCGCACTGGTAGATTCGCGAACCTCGGTAGTTCTTCATACCTCGCGCCCCTCCCACGTACGGCTCCTGGATAAGCGCCCATGCGATCTTCCTTTTACTGGCCTCTAAAAAGAGTTCAGTCGTTGCCAGGTCCTTACGTTGTAGGTTTGCTTGGGCCACACGGTATGGTCTTGCGTTTTGTTGGGCAGAAGTCTCCGGGGTGCCCTTAGCAGTACGCTATAACAGAACGGGCTATTGCATCCCACCTTTTTCTAACTTGACACTCCGAGCTGAAAGCATGGTGGTTGGCGCTGTCAATCCTTGCGCGCGTGCAATTGCAACACTTTGGAGGTAGGCCAGCGGCCCAGTCCGCGCACTCCGTCCTCATGTGGGGACCGCCACAGTGGCTGCACTTTGGTACAGATTCTGTGCAAAGGCGTCGGCTATGCCCATACCCGAGGCAGAGCGAGCATTGGACCAGCGGGGATTGGTCCTCGACCCTCACCCGCTGGAACTCCACGTGCACCGACCCAACCTCGAGCATGCGCCGCCAAACCTCTGTGGCGACCCTCAACACTACGTGACACATTAGCGGGTTCCTGGCTCGCTTTCTATAAATTATTTCCATTCTCGCCTGCTCATCTTGGAGATCTCGAAAGATGGCGGCGTTTTGGTTTTTAAGTGCCTTGAGTACTTCCTCATTTGCGTTGTACTGCATTACGTCGCGCAACACAACCTGCGGGTTTTTATTTTTAATATTTTGCGCTTCCAGCTCAGGCGCCTTCCTGATCTTTTCCCTCAACTTTTCCCTCTCTTCTTCTGACCTACAGCCTAGCATTACTTTCCTATCTTTCGCTTTCCTCACTTTCTCTACCGCTATACCCCCTTCCTTGGCATTTACCACCTTCCTTAGTCGGTCCAGGACTTGTTCCCCCGTTTCATTCTCGTCCCTGGCCGACACTACGATGGAATGTAGTGTGGTCTGCTTCGGAGCCTGATTGGATGGCCGACTTGCTGCCACGCTAGCATACGAGACCATCTGGTCTCGGCTAGTTTGTAGAGCCTCTTTCAGCCTATCCATTTTTAGGCTGTTCTCGGCCAGGTTGCGGCTATGCTCTTCTAGAGCTCGCCTGAGGGAGTTCGTCTCGACCTCACTGATAGCCTCTGAGCACGGGGGCGGGCCTTGCTCAACCCTTGGCTCCTCCTGGACTTGGGTCCCGGTCGATGCCATGGTCATTGCGGTTGGGGGGGCTCTTCCCTGTTCGAGCTCTTTTACTAGCTGGTAGAGCCGGTCTGCCTGCGCCTTGACCTCCGCCCTAATGTCGTTTCTTGTGGTTTTGGAGGTTGTCATTAGGGCCTTGATCTTATTTGAGGCTATCCTTGCCTCGGCGACTTTGCTCCTTTGGGTAGGCGGGCTCCCGATCTCAA
Organism: Orthosia gothica; assembly: GCA_949775005.1. Classification (NCBI taxonomy): domain Eukaryota; kingdom Metazoa; phylum Arthropoda; class Insecta; order Lepidoptera; family Noctuidae; genus Orthosia; species Orthosia gothica. The sequence goes on from CATKRY010000074.1 coordinate 1,864, forward strand.
AGGATATGGATGTCACGGTGAAGGACATGGTGAAGGTAGGGTAGGTAGGGTAGGTAGGGTAGGTAGGGTAGGTAGGGTAGGTAGGGTAGGTAGGGTAGGTAGGGTAGGTAGGGTAGGTAGGGTAGGTAGGGTAGGTAGGGTAGGTAGGGTAGGTAGGGTAGGTAGGGTAGGTAGGGTAGGTAGGGTAGGTAGGGTAGGTAGGGTAGGTAGGGTAGGTAGGGTAGGTAGGGTAGGTAGGGTGGGTAGGTAGGGTAGGTAGGGTAGGTAGGGTAGGTAGGGTGGGTAGGTAGGGTAGGTAGGGTAGGTAGGGTAGGTAGGGTAGGTAGGGTGGGTAGGTAGGGTAGGTAGGGTAGGTAGGGTAGGTAGGGTAGGTAGGGTAGGTAGGGTAGGTAGGGTAGGTAGGGTAGGTAGGGTAGGTAGGGTAGGTAGGGTAGGTAGGGTAGGTAGGGTAGGTAGGGTAGGTAGGGTAGGTAGGGTAGGTAGGGTAGGTAGGGTAGGTAGGGTAGGTAGGGTGGGTAGGTAGGGTAGGTAGGGTAGGTAGGGTAGGTAGGGTGGGTAGGTAGGGTAGGTAGGGTAGGTAGGGTAGGTAGGGTAGGTAGGGTAGGTAGGGTAGGTAGGGTAGGTAGGGTAGGTAGGGTATGTAGGGTAGGTAGGGTAGGTAGGGTGGGTAGGTAGGGTAGGTAGGGTAGGTAGGGTAGGTAGGGTAGGTAGGGTAGGTAGGGTAGGTAGGGTAGGTAGGGTAGGTAGGGTAGGTAGGGTAGGTAGGGTATGTAGGGTAGGTAGGGTAGGTAGGGTAGGTAGGGTAGGTAGGGTAGGTAGGGTAGGTAGGGTAGGTAGGGTAGGTAGGGTAGGTAGGGTAGGTAGGGTAGGTAGGGTAGGTAGGGTAGGTAGGGTAGGTAGGGTAGGTAGGGTAGGTAGGGTAGGTAGGGTAGGTAGGGTAGGTAGGGTAGGTAGGGTAGGTAGGGTAGGTAGGGTAGGTAGGGTAGGTAGGGTAGGTAGGGTAGGTAGGGTAGGTAGGGTAGGTAGGGTAGGTAGGGTAGGTAGGGTAGGTAGGGTAGGTAGGGTAGGTAGGGTAGGTAGGGTAGGTAGGGTAGGTAGGGTAGGTAGGGTAGGTAGGGTAGGTAGGGTAGGTAGGGTAGGTAGGGTAGGTAGGGTAGGTAGGGTAGGTAGGGTAGGTAGGGTAGGTAGGGTAGGTAGGGTAGGTAGGGTAGGTAGGGTAGGTAGGGTAGGTAGGGTAGGTAGGGTAGGTAGGGTAGGTAGGGTAGGTAGGGTAGGTAGGGTAGGTAGGGTAGGTAGGGTAGGTAGGGTAGGTAGGGTAGGTAGGGTAGGTAGGGTAGGTAGGGTAGGTAGGGTAGGTAGGGTAGGTAGGGTAGGTAGGGTAGGTAGGGTAGGTAGGGTAGGTAGGGTAGGTAGGGTAGGTAGGGTAGGTAGGGTAGGTAGGGTAGGTAGGGTAGGTAGGGTAGGTAGGGTAGGTAGGGTATGTAGGGTAGGTAGGGTAGGTAGGGTAGGTAGGGTAGGTAGGGTAGGTAGGGTAGGTAGGGTAGGTAGGGTAGGTAGGGTAGGTAGGGTAGGTAGGGTAGGTAGGGTAGGTAGGGTAGGTAGGGTAGGTAGGGTAGGTAGGGTAGGTAGGGTAGGTAGGGTAGGTAGGGTAGGTAGGGTAGGTAGGGTAGGTAGGGTAGGTAGGGTAGTTAGGGTAGGTAGGGTAGGTAGGGTAGGTAGGGTAGGTAGGGTAGGTAGGGTAGGTAGGGTAGGTAGGGTAGGTAGGGTAGGTAGGGTAGTTAGGGTAGGTAGGGTAGGTATGGTAGGTAGGGTAGGTAGGGTAGGTAGGGTAGGTAGGGTAGGTAGGGTAGGTAGGGTAGGTAGGGTAGGTAGGGTAGGTAGGGTAGGTAGGGTAGGTAGGGTAGGTAGGGTAGGTAGGGTAGGTAGGGTAGGTAGGGTAGGTAGGGTAGGTAGGGTAGGTAGGGTAGGTAGGGTAGGTAGGGTAGGTAGGGTAGGTAGGGTAGGTAGGGTAGGTAGGGTAGGTAGGGTAGGTAGGGTAGGTAGGGTAGGTAGGGTAGGTAGGGTAGGTAGGGTAGGTAGGGTAGGTAGGGTAGGTAGGGTAGGTAGGGTAGGTAGGGTAGGTAGGGTAGGTAGGGTAGGTAGGGTAGGTAGGGTAGGTAGGGTAGGTAGGGTAGGTAGGGTAGGTAGGGTAGGTAGGGTAGGTAGGGTAGGTAGGGTAGGTAGGGTAGGTAGGGTAGGTAGGGTAGGTAGGGTAGGTAGGGTAGGTAGGGTAGGTAGGGTAGGTAGGGTAGGTAGGGTAGGTAGGGTAGGTAGGGTAGGTAGGGTAGGTAGGGTAGGTAGGGTAGGTAGGGTAGGTAGGGTAGGTAGGGTAGGTAGGGTAGGGTAGGTAGTATAGGGTAGATAGGGTTGGGTAAGTAGGTTAGGATAGATAGGGTAGATGGGTAGGTACCCAGTTGACGGGAGTGTAGCAGCGTGGGACAGCAAGTGTATTTGATAAAGTGAAATTCGCTGTTGCCTCTGATTACTGTGAACACAATATAAGTCAGAATTAATATTGGTTTCGGGATATTTACCATGTATATTTTGCATTTGGTTGAAAGCTCGATATTTCGGTTCTCGTGATCATGGCGCTTGTAACGGTGCCGAAATATCGAGCTCTAAACCAAATGCAAAATATACATGGTAAATATCCCGAAACAAATATTAATTCTAATGATTGTGACCATGTCAGCTTAAAAACAATATGAGTTAGTTACAGAAAATAACTAGACCTAATTTTGTTCGTAACCTGTCGCACTTGCCTCTGTATTAACTGCCAAAAGTAAATACTGAATACGATAAATGGATCTGGACCTATGCTCGTCCAAGCATTTTGAATAAATTACATAAGGAAATAGGCAAAAAAATTAAAAACAAAAAACCTCGACAAATAAAAAGAAACTTCATAATCTAATTGCCGTTGTAATAGTCTGGAAGGGCCTACGTGTGGGTCCACTACCAGGCAAACTGTGAGCGAGTAACTTTAAACCTGAATCGATGGCGCACATAATCTTGCCACGAAAAGATTGAGCGTTATATTTTATGTAAAAATTGTATGAATGTATGTGGAAATAAATAGATTGAAGAAATGAAAAAAAAAACATATTTATTTTAAAACAGGTGAAAACAATGAACAACAGAAACAAACAATGGATGAAATGTTGACAGGTCACTGGAACAACTTACAACCCACGGATGCCCCCCAAGTTAAAGGGGCAAATCTACAAGTCCGTGATTAGACCTGTCATACTGTACGGATCAGAATGTTGGGCTGTGAAAAAGATGGATGAAAAGAGTGCAATGTAGCAGTGATGAGTATGTGAGGCATGACGATAATGGATAAAGTGAGAAATGATTATATTAGAGGAAGTTTGAAAATGGCGCAAGTGACAGAAAAGTTGAAAGTAAACTGTTTATATGGTCATATAATGAAGACGGCTGAAAGGCATATTACTAAAATAGTTATGAATATAAATGTGGATGGATGGAGGGGGAGAGGAAGGCCAAACAAAGATGGATGGACTATGTGATGAGTGATGCGAAAGAAAAGGGAGTCAGTGATAGCGTGACGGGGAACATGATGGTATAGAAGAATAAAACGTGTTGCGCCGACGCTAAGTAATATGGGACAAGGGCAGGAAGATGAGGTGGACTTAACTCTTTAGGCATTTTCTGCCAGAAATTTAGCCAAAAAATATGTCATTCACTTTGTTACTCGTACTCGGTATCCTTCAATACACTGGTGCGGACATACCACGGACTACCGGTGGTTCTATCCACAGCGACGAAACTAGAACATAACCAGATAATATCATACAATGTATTATAAACGTTTCATCATCGGACTACCAGACGTACGGCGAAGCGCCATCGGTACATGGTAGACATCCCACCCATACGCACTAAACGTTTTGAGAATACTTTTATTATGCGCACAGCTAAGGAGTGGAATTCCCTGCCGGAGTCTGTGTTTCCCGATAGCTACAATCTAGGGGTCTTTAAGTGAAGATTGAATAGGTTGCTTCTAGGCAAGCGTGCTTCACCGTCGACCACATCATCGCTTACCATCAGGTGAGATAGTGGTCAAGCGCGAGCCTATAACGAATAAAAATAAACGCAAAAACTACTCAACTGATTTTGATGAAACTTTATAGTAATATAGCGTATATATCAAAATAACAAATAGGCTATAATGTATCAAGATAAAATTACTAATACAACGCAGGCGGAGCCGCGAGCGAAAGCTAGTGAATCTTTAAACTAATAACCTCGTACATTTTATAAGTGATCCTCGAATTATCAAGCAATAACGAACACTCAACCAGAAAACCGTTGCGTGCAAACTACATAAGTACAGATATAGACAAAAGCTCAGAGCCCATTTTCGAGGGCTCATCCCAGCGCGTGCGACTCCCAATGTCAACAATGTTTATTCGATCCTCTGGAAATGAGTGGAGTGTGTACTTTGCGGATATAGGGTGTCGTGTCTCGTTAACAGATTCGATTGTATTTTATTATACTCACACGTTGTTCGATATGGAGGATTGGAGGTGGATTGAAAATGGAGAGGATAAAAATATTGTTTGCATTGCATGTGACTGGTTTTAGGTGGGATTTGCAATGTGATAATTGGTTTGTATGTCTGTTTCTAGAATAGGGTAGCTGACTGAATTTTTCTTTTGTCCATCAGGTAGATTAATAAAAACTATCGGGCACGTATTTTCTTTTGATTCGTAAACATAAAGTGTCGACGATACAGTGCATTGAAATATCGTGTGAAGTCACGGTTTGTTACACATTATACTGACAAAGTGACGTCACAAGCCCCTACTCCTGAACTGTGATGTGCTTTATCTTTGTAAATTTTAGTGTTCCGTAACCAAAGGGTAAAAACGGGACCCTATTACTAAGACTCTACTGTCCGTCTGTCTGTCTGTCAGTCACCAGGATGTATCTCATGAGCTGTGATTATTAGACAGTTGTAATTTCATAGATGATGTATTTCCGTTGCCACTATAACAACAAATACTAAAAACAGCTGAATAAAGTAAATAACTACTTAAGTTTTTTTTTATATATATTATAGGCTCGCGCTTGACTACAATCTCACCTGATGGTAAGCGATGATGTGGTCGACGGTGAAGCACGCTTGCCAAGAAGTAACCTATTCACTCTTGACTTAAAGACCCCTAGATTGTAGCTATCGGGAAACACAGACTCCGGCAGGGCTCCCATTTTTTTGCCGTTTTTTGCGATAATGGTACGGAACCGTTCGTGCGCGAGTCTGACTCGCACTTGGCTGGTTTTTATTTATTTAATAAAGCAAAAAAATACGGATGCAATATTATTTGATGACCTCACTGACGGTCTAAATAGAATTGTTATTTTTCTACCCATCTCTAGGGGCAGGCTTGTAAATAGCCGTGCTCCTAGGGGCGGGATGAGAACTTATTACGACTTCACACGTGGATGCGTGGAAGTCCAGCTTCGTCTATATGTAGCATATGGGGAAGAAACGGGGGACCATTCGACTCGAAAACCAACGAGAAAAATGCAAATCGCTTACCGAGGCTGCTTCATAGAGGCTCACTTGAGATGCTAGAAGATTCCCGTTGTTCTCCTAATATCCAGTCATACATACACTGTTGATATCTAGGCTGTTGCTGGTTATTAATGTGCTCCAGAATGGAGATGATATTTAAATTAGGAAGAAAACCAAATCCGACGGTCAAAATAGCGTGCGAGCGTGACTCGGTGAGCGGTAATGGCGTCGCATGCACACATTCGATTCTGCTAGTGTGGCGCCCTCTGTGAGTTTTCGGTTTACGATAGCAAAATCTCGCAAGGCAGATGTAAAAGGTCTCCCAAGCCATCACATAGACTATTACTAATAAATAGTATGCTACAGGCTAATATGGGGCGAATATTTGCCACACCACCATCCCTATTGATAGCAAAATGGAACTTGCTAAAAAAAGTCGGTAAAAAAACTGCAACAAGTTTTTACCGCAATTTTTTTACAAAAAACTAGTACCCACGTATTTTATCTGATTTTGGTTTTCTTTCTCTCTCCTTTCCAATAATAAATAAATAAACCTTGCATTGCTTAACAATGCAAGGATCAAAAGTAGGTTATAATAGTTATATATATCAGTGAAGAATTTTCAAAATTGGATCATAATTTCCAGATATAATTATAATTAACATATACAAACGAACATATTTGCTCAATAATATTACTTAAATACATAAAGAAATCCTGAAAATTTTAAGTTGAAGTAGAGAACACTACAAATTGACTGTTTTATATCATTTTCGCATAACCTGCTTCACGAAAACAACTCTAAAAAGCTACAAAATTCTCTGTGAAATGAATATTCTGTAGCAACATAAAAAAAAATTGCGTAAAAGTTCTAGTGTACAAGCAATAAAATTTTGTAGTCTAAACAAGTAAAATTTCACAATTTAAAAAACCCCCGACGCATTTATCTTGCGAAAACACCCCGATTCAAACAGTAAAATGCCCATAACTTTTGAACGGCTGAACCAATTTTATTCAAACATAGCTAAGGTATCGGATAATATGAAACTGAAAATGCCAATGCACTCCACTATCTTCATAGACAAATCTTTTACTGTCCAGGCCACTCATCTATGGAATGCATTGCCTTTTACTATAAGGCGCGCGCAATCACTGCCTGTTTTTAAGCGACTTGTGAAGGAGAACTACATGTTACTGTGATCATAATCTTATATAAGCTGAATTGTTTTCTTGTCTGTATATTAGTTGTATGTATGTATTTATGTATCTATTATTATTTTATTTTTTTTGTCTTTAGTACCTACTTTCTTAATATCTTTTTATTTTAATTTTTTATTTTGCACCAAGTGCAACCCCATATTGTGTCCAGGCTGTCACTTTCCATTCTTGGTTGCCTGGAAGAGATCGCGAATCGCGATAAGGCCGCCTATTGTATGTTGGTTTTAGATATAAGATGTCTTTTTGAATATTTTTCTCTTGGTGTACAATAAAGTGTAAATAAATAAATAAATAAACACTCTCGACAAAATTACCTTTCAAACAAAAAAAACTAAATCGAAATCGGTTCATCCGTTTAGGCGCTATGATGCCACAGGCAGACACACAGATACACAGATACACAGCAACACACGTGAAACTTATAACACCCCTTCTTTTTCCGGCGGGGGTTAAAAAGAATCATCAAAATCGGTTCACCCAGAAACAAGTTCTGAAGAACCTCCTCCTGTTTTGGGAAGTCGATTAAAAATGAACTTAAATTATGATCCAACACAGTTATGAATATTATTACCGTGTAAGTCTGGATGTTTATCATCCAATCATGCCTCAACACGGAAGAACAAATTTTGAGGTTTGGAATGCGGAAAACGGAAGACCATGACCTTGATCTTAATCATAAGACGTGAGCTTAATGTAAGATACTTTTTTATCCCGAGTCGCCAAAGCTTGTTTTGTATACAACGTTTCTAACCAGAAATATTCAAAATACTTATATCTGAACAACTAAGTATTTGCAAAGTATTTATAAATCTAAATGTGAAATTTTTGGACCCCTAAATTGCAAAATATTTACCGTATTTTGACTTTTTTCATCCGTCATTCCCATTCCCTTAATTCATTAAACACACGTTCCCAAACCCAAAAGGCTTTTTAATTAAATAAATTATCGACTCTATTCACGTGCCACTTCATAAGTAATCAATTGAAATGAAGGGGCTTTTTAAATTCCAAGAACGAGCATCATTTGCTTCGGATAAACATACGTTTCAGGGGAAAAAGTATAAATGGGGTACTGTGAGGCCAATCAAAGGCACTCTTTGTTATTCAATCCCGTTGCTTTCACTAAAAAAAGAGGCTGAAGATCTTTAGAAAGGGCCTTTCATGAGATAGGAACCGTTTCATATCAACTCGAAATAGAGTGTGCACAGTGCATTGCGTCGTTGTTCAAACATTCCAAGACGCACTCATTCAACTCCACTTAGACTTGCCTTTCTTACATCGTTCGCATAATCGTGGGCAATCTTGCTGCACGGTGCGGCGTACGGGCAAACGCACGGCTTTACCGATTCTTGCAAACATTTAGCACGCTTGGAGCAATCTTTGTGTACGAATTTTCTGTACGTTTGTGAAGGTACTACACACAAACTATTATGTATATAGATGATTGAATAAAATAGTTCGATCGTGACGTCTAGTTTTCGCGATGAAAGACAATCAATACGTAGTGATCTTTAGGCCAATTACATCCTACTGTTTAAAAATACATACAGGAGATTGTTGTAGTATCCACCTAACTAATAAATGATTTAGTCTACTTGCGCTTCCAAAAATTGGCCATTGATTGTTTATTAATAAATCAAAAATCAAAATCAAACATTTTTATTTCACATAGCATACAAGGGCTCAAAAACGTCGACAAAAGGTGCACGGTTTGGGTTGGTCGATTCCTATGGGGAAGAACCGGCAAGAAATTCCACGGTTACTCTTTCAAAACTAGTTTGGTTTTACAATATTTAAATATTACAGCATTAGTACCTCGATATGGGAGGACAACGTAGGCCCGACTATAAGTCGTAAAATCCTAAAAAAAAAAACAAATTCAGAAATCATTTCAATATTGCTTGTAACATGTTTAAACTTTAACTTTATTATGTATACTATACTATACAAATATTTTGTGTAGTATATATTATTATAGGCTAATTATTAAATCAAATTGCATTCAAACAGTATTATTTGAGCCAATCTAATTATATTAGGAGCTCTCGCTTTTGGCCAATATTAGTTAAGCGATTGTTAACACTATTATGAGGCATTAGTAATTTAATTATTGAACTGAACAAATTTGTCATTTATTGTCAAATAATGGTATTTACCTCAAAATGCTGTTCAGTATATTTTGTCGAGTGTTGAAAACATAAATACACGTAATTTAGGGCCAGATGTTTTTCAAGAATTCAGGGCTCGTCCTATTCCATAGAATAGTATTTTAATTTGCAAATATGGGTAATACACAATAGTTGTCAAAATATCAAATCTCAGCCATTAAAATTTGATCATAATAATGATTAAAATGCCTCCTATCTGGTTTTGCATTCATTCTGTTACTCATTATACACAGCACTATACTGAGAATTAAGCTAAACCTCCTCCCAGGAGGTGTCTTAAATACAGATAGCCTTTCAACCATTTAGTTGCCACACGGCTGTTAACAGACTGAATAAATACGTCGACAGCATCGAACACTGCGAAAACGTTGTAGTTGATCCATTTTAGTATGGCGGTCATTGCCCTTTTCCTGAAATCTCTAGTGTAGAACCCTAACAATACATAACCATGTACTTTTTCAATAATAAAATAATTAAGATGATTATGGTAGATGTCGATTCAGGAATGTTTGTTTTTAATTACTTTTATTAATTGTAATAATATTAGGTGGGTTAGTGCAGTGACCGTTATTGCCATGCTAAAATGCAACGAATATGGTTGCACGAATTGGTCACTCTACTTCAAAAGCAGCTTTTTACTTAGTATTAAGCTGATGCCCTGACATGTGACATCCACTAATCCGCACTAGGCCCACGTGGTGTATTAAGGCCTATTTCCTCTCTCACAGAGAGGAGGCCTACGTCCCAGCAGTGGTAACATTAAAAGGCTGATGATGAAACTGATTTCCTAAGATAGTCAGACGGAAATTAAATGAGACGAACTAGGCAAATTTTAATAACTGTTTGAGAAAAGTGGATGAAGTAGACGTCTTTGCTCAGGGGTCGTACTACACACAATTTAATACCATCATGATTTGATGTTGTGAAAACGAGATAGTGCTGTTCGTAGTATAAGCCACCGTCTCTCTTTCCGACCAGAAGCATGGAGTGAGACAGAACAGGCTAGGCTAGCAAAAATAAATAACAGTCAATAATCACAAAAAGGCACAAAAAGACTAACATAGCAATGCAAGATTCAAAGCTAAATAAACTATGTATAAAATAAAATAATTCTGTTCTAAACCACATCAAGCAAAATGACATACATTTGTTACCAACCCGACTAGTACGCGAGCAAATTAAGAGTCGTAATTAAAACTAAAATTAATTTTAACCTGCGACTGTGTCTAGGAAACCTTTTGTGAAATCAGGAGCTGGTTTATTAATGTAAACAGAACCGGGGTATCACAAAATAGAAAGTATACAGAAGGACCACGCCCGTCATACTCGTACTCGACAATTGTTACTTAAACTTAACAGATTCACTAAGGTTGCTACTATATCGATTCTGACTTTTAAAAAGGAGTAGGCAATTTATGTTTACAAACACAAATACATCGATTCGTCTAAACAAACATTATAATTATCATGCTTACATGCCATAGAGTGTAAGACGGAGCATCAAATATCCATTAAAGATCAAGACGCCACATACAACGAAGATTGGAGGGTAACAAGACATAACAATGGTGTAATAATGATCTCACAAAAAACATAAAAATATGAAAAGGCACCTAGCTTGACTATAATATAATTAATGTGAAAAAGGCGCCAAGTTTGACGAAAATGAGTTGAGATCTGGAAAGGTGATAAGTTTCATAGCCTTTCCTTAAACAACTATTTTTACAACAAGAAAGTGTATTTTATATTGTTTTAGGATTTAATGTACCTCGGTTGTTTTAAAATAAAAAATACCACTGGTAGATTACAATTAGAGTTCGTTGATTGCGAATTTGCACAATTATTGTATTTCAATGTGTAAAAAATTCGTAATTTCTTTAAATACATGATGGGGAAACAATAAACATTGAAAAACATATGTTTTGAACTTTTCCCAAAAACCTGAATGACGTGACAAACGCCCGAGCTAACACTCATGACAGTCGTGACTGAGCTCTGTCCAATACTGGCCGAGAATCCCTGTAAATCGTAATGTCAATGTGTGCGTGCAAAATGGTGCTTTGTTCGTAGTGGACTCTCTGTCTGCGGCGCGCCGCCACCAATGTACTTTTTGATATTATGCTCCTGGGGTCGTACAACAACACGTCAATGCCATCATGATTCTGCTGACAAAAAGGGAGATTGCTTTTCGTCCTCTATAGCTTTGTCTCTCTCACAATGAAACCAAGATAGTTCTGACACATCATGGTAAGGCCCCTGATGCGGTTCAAAGGGGATCATTCATAGTAAATGATGTGTACGTAACCACAATGAACTTTCATCGAAAACCTATAGCAAATGCGAATATTGATGTTGAAGGGTAGTATTTTGGCCTGATTATGATGAATTTTGTGGTTTAATTTTGGGTATTGTATATAGAGCTGCGGGTAAAAAATAATGCAAAACAAAAGTCTTGTTTTTGTTTTGCTTCAGTTTCTGTCCACAGTTTCGGCCGAGTGAAAATATATAAAATATTTTTATCGACAGGGAACATACTACAGGGTTGAAAAATATACCTACTACGTCATAATCATCCAGATCGTTCACCTGTGTAATGTTTTAAACTATTTTTTTCAGCTTGTGAGAAAGTTTTCTTCTTCCTGTCCTTATCCCATGTTGCTTGGGGTCGGCGCAATGTTTTATTCTCCCATACTGTCCTGTCCCCCGTCACGCTATCACTGACTCCCTTCTCTTTCATATAACTCCTCACACAGACCATACATCTTTTATTTGGCCTTTCCCTCCCTTTCCATCCATTCCAACATGCGTTTTATACCTCCTAATCATATGATCAAACCAGCTTGTGAGAATTAGTTTTTTTTTAATTATTGACTTTAGAGTCATCACCGAAAGCTTACTTTCTGCATAAGCTTCTTTGCGCTATGTGTAATTTGAAAATTTAATTAAATAAAAGACGGACAAAGAATTATCCATAGATTTATCATACTTCTGCTTAGAATTAAATCGATCGACTCCTTATCACACGACTGCACACAAAATACAACAACACAATACAATAATCCCGCATCTACAAAGACGATCTGTGTATTGCGTATAATTTAAATCAGAACAGTTCCAATCATTTAACCGACATCACAAGTCAAACGGTTTCAAAAGGCGCCTTCAATAGCGCCAGTCTACAGAGGAGTACGAATACGAATGCTCTTTTCAAAATGAAAAGAAAACAGTACGATGTTTCCCAGCATAAATTCCTGGCACTCGGCAAAATTGAAAAGTCCACTCAGTGGAAGCTTCCGTTTAGGTAGAAGGCACAATCTCAAATTGTTTACGCTCTCGTGCCTCTTAAGACAAGAATGGTGGCTGTTAGACGGCTAAGGAAATGAATATTAGAGTGTTTACATGTTTGTGTGTTCACTTCGTAAAGTATGGATGGGGATAAGGGGGAGCTAAACGACGGGTAATAGTTTGTTCTTTTTAACACAAATTGTGAATGAATTTTAGTTGTTTGTGGCTAGAAGCTAAAATCTGACACCTGATCTGGCGACATCCAGGTGGTGGTAGGAATGTACTGGGTTTTGGATGTCAGAAAGGTAGTCGCTCCATGTGAAACACTGGTACTCAGCTGTAACCAGTTCGACTGGAAGCCGGCCCCAACACAGTTGAGAAAAGGCTTAATTGTCAAAGGTTCCATTGCTGCCATTTAATTAATCCCCGACAAAAAAGAGGGATCTGTGTTTGTGTACCTATTTGTTTCGTGGCATCATACCAAATTTCAAGATTCTGAGTTCACGGGAAGTACCCTGTAGGCTTTGATTCCCTTGCGAGTGTCGAAAATTTGCGGAAATTTGCGGCATAAACGGCTGTATCTTTTGATTGCGTTGGCTTAGAAGTTTAATTTTTTTACAGCTTTAGGAAGAGTAGACTTGAGTATTTGGTATAAATTTCAGCTTGATACCTCCACGCGGTCCTGAGAAAAAGGCTCTTGACAGACAGACGAAAGGACAACAAAGTGATCGTATAAGGGTTCGGTTTTTTCATTTCGAGGCACGGAAACCTAAAAATAAAAATAATATTGTGCTGGGTTGCATTTTTATTTTTAAATTTGTCTTATTTTTCTGTATCGATTATATTATAAACAATCGCTTTTCTATGCAATTCGAATAATTAAAAAATGATTTTCAGAACTCGCCCTCGCTCAGAGAGGAAACCTGATTCTTAATAGTGGGAACATCTTTTCTTCCTCCTAGACCGTAATAATAAGCCCCATTTACTCTCAGTCTGCTTTCTTTGTTTCTTTTCTTCTTTACCACTGAGCATGGTCACGTGCGGTGTCGCGTTGTCGAGTTGAACTTCTTTCAAGTCAGCAATAAGAACTTCATCGCCTGAGAATTTTCTTTATCACCAACACTATTTCACTAAGGCAACGATCTAGGTATCTACAAAACAATCATCTATGATCAATTATCTGTAGTAAACCAGGGCGATTCACAAACAGCCGTCAGTGCTCGTCCGGAATTGCTACATTTCGAGATTTTTTGTGCCGTTAGATTTACTGTGAAACACTTTAGACAGGATCGAGCCGCGTGGTTAAAATACATGACAGGAACGGTTTAATAGAAAAATCGCTCGAATATAGAAAATACTGCTCGATTCTGGACGTGCACCTTCCTGTTCCGATGTTCTTTTGTTAAAACCCTGTCACTCGTACAATGTTCTTTGATGTTGATTTGATTAAAGTTTGAGTTAAGATTTTGAAACACAAGATTCCTTTATGCAATTTTGTATTTAAAAGATCAGACTAAGTTATTAGGCCGATGAAGATCCAATAAGACTGAATGTGGAAGCAGCTCATCAGTGAATTCATCAAAGCTTTGCAGGACGGGCACAAAATTAAGCAATGAAAATCACGAATAAGTAGCAAAATTTTAGCTTGCAAAATACAAGACAAAAATATTTTTCCCTAGAAAAAAAATTTTAGCTTGCAAAATACAAGACAAAAATATTTTTCCCTAGAAAAAATTAAGCGATTTGATCTATGATAAACTGTAAGTGGATAATAAATGAGCGTGCAGTAAACTGCATTAATTTTTATTGTATCGCAAACCGAGTTTTAAAATAGCAAGTAATAAAGTCCAATCACTTAATTTCAAAACTGTTTTATAACATTGCTAAACGAAACATCAAATTTTGTAACCTCTTTTGTAGCAACAAAGTTGCCACTCACTTAACCGGCAAAGCAGAAAAATATTTACAAGTAAGTCAACATGATTCCATAACTTAATATCGAAAACCATTTTTGGCTTGTCATCTGCCACGTTTTTGGAGCATTTTATTTGTCATTTTCCCGGTGAATTGTATCTTTTTGAGGTAAAACGGGTAAACAGGAAAATGGTTAGCAACTTTGTTAGCAATCAAGTATAAGAATCTTTTATACTTACCTGAGTAAAATACGTATTAATAATTGTTGGGTCGTTCTTGTGGGAATTCGTGTCATTTTGCGAAGATGGTGTAAAACAAACCATTGGGTTTGTTTTTCCTTTGTAGGTTTTGGAAGAAACTTGAACTGTAGGTATCATACTTCTTACTTTAATATTATAAATGAAAAAGTTTGGATAAATGTATGTTTGGTAGTAAATCATGCCTGAAATTTTAAACGGAGCTAGTTGAAATTTAGCACAGTAAAGATTATAGTCTGGAATAGCACATAGGCTACTTTTTATTCCGACAAAATGTACGGTTCCCGAGGGATACTTTCCGACTTTGACGCGGGTGAAGCCGCTGGTAGAACCTAGTGTTACAAACACACATACAGTTAAATGGACGCTATACTAAGAGGACTTATAACTCGATTCACGGCTGCAGGAGTCCGGTGAATGCGAGACGCACGGGACCGATCGGTGTGGCGACGCTTGGGGGAGGCCTATGTCCAGCGGGTGGCTGACCTGACGGCCGGTAGCATCGCTGTTCTGCGGAAGCCGCAGAGAGCGATGGCCGTCAGAGTCATCAGGGGGTATCGCACGATCTCCTACGAGGCGGCTTGTGCACTGGCCGGATCCCCGCCCTGGGACCTGGAGGCGAAGGTACTCGCGTCACTGTATCGGTGGCGCGAGGAAGCGCGGGCGCGGGGCGAAGGGCTGATGCAGCGACATATAAAGTTGCGTCAGTCTCAGCTCCGCGAGGTCCTGGTAGCGGAATGGCGGGACAGGCTTTCACGCCCTACCGCCGGCCTCATTACCATCGAGGCGGTCCGGCCAGTGCTCGAGCACTGGCTCGGGAGGAGGCACGGCTCCCTGTCGTTTCGGGTGACGCAGGTGCTTTCGGGGCATGGTTGCTTTGGGAAGTACCTGTGTCGCATAAACAGGGAGCCGGACGCCCGGTGTCATCACTGTGTCGTCTGCCGGGAGGACACGGCGCGGCATACGCTGGCAGAGTGTGCCGCTTGGGAGGAGCCACGCCGTGCCCTCATCTCTGAAGTAGGCAGTGACCTGTCGCTGCCGGCTGTAGTCGAGTCTATGGCCGGCAGCGAGGAGTCCTGGGACGCGGTGGTATCCTTCTGCGAAATAGTCATCTCGCAGAAAGAGGCTGCGGAGAGGGAGAGGGAGAGGGAGATTTCATCCGCTAACCCGATTCGCAGCAGACGCGCCGGGCGTCGGCGGAGGGCGGACAACGCCCTTTTCCAGCCCCCCTAAATGGGTCCAGGGGCGACGGACTCGGGGACGTCCGTCGCCCCCCAAATATCAGGACCCGAGGTGGCGGCGCGTAGTGTTCCACGCGCGCCCCTCTTAGACGTCGCGGGGGGAGTCCAACACCTCACTCCCCCCCCAACCCAAGGTCGTGGCCTGCAGTGGCGGGCCGTTACTAGCCGGGGGTTGCGGAAGTATCGTTGTTCCCGCGATCCCTGGCTTAGGTGTGAGACGGAACACCGGGGTGGTTTTTAGTCAGTAAGAGTCTGACAGACCCCTCCGTTCCCCCCAGGGCGGAGGACATCCAATGAGGATTTTCCACCCCGGAACAAAAAAAAAAAAAAAGGCCTAAGTCCAGCAGTGGACGTCTTTTGGCTGAAATGATGATGATGATAATAACACCATGCCTGCTGTATTCCTTAAAAAAGTTAAGCAGAGATGTGTCGGTAGTATATCCACATTTTACCAATAAAGTTTCAGTCCCATGTAGGTAAAAGTGGGCCAGTTATTACCACCAGATGCGATCGTCGATATCTCTTTGTGATATCTACATTGTGTTGCTCGTGAATGTAGTTGCCAAAGTGATACACGAAATTATAAAGTAGAAAATATTGTATCGAATTGCGCTGGAGTGTATTGTGTTTATCAGGTGTCGGAGAATATATTATTTTATTATGATTGTGAAGGTGTTTAATTTTCCTATAAAAAATAACAGCACGGTACAGATAGTATTGAACACTGGGTTTGCTTATTTCGTTTTGTCAATTTCAGAGTATTATAAACCCTGTTTTCCAAATTAATTTTAATGATTTGCTGCGATTTCGATCGTATCACTAAAGATATGGATTTCGTCAAAAGGAATTTCAAAACATAATTATGTCAATTTCTCAAGATATTTGCTTCATTCTGAGTCAGCACTTTCCAAAATCAACGTAAAAATCAAAAAAGCTCCAGGTAGTATGTTCCTGTAGTCTAAAAAATCTAGAATGTACCCTTATATTTAGTCTCTTTGCAAAATCTTAACAACCCTTCAGCGTACATTTCAATAAACCGCACATCCACAAAATACTACCCTGTGACGTCACATGAAATGCCAGTAAGTCCGTTGGAGTCGACGAATTCCAATCTCTTCCCTTACACTCAATAAAATCAAAGAGTATTCTCATGTCGCGTTTCAACATATCCTAAACGATTGCCAAACTTCCTTTGTGTCCCTTACCATGAGTTAAAAAACGGTTACGTGAAGAAGTTTTTTTTTTCATGCATGTTTTATGAAGAAACATGGCATGAAAATCATGACACGGAATAAGCGTTTTGTTCTTTGTTACAAATGTATATTGAATGCATTTAATATTGTTACCAAAATATTACAACAAAAAAACTACGTTACAGTTGATATAAATTATGTAAAATTTAATAACAAGTAAATAAGGGACAATAAGGAGTGCCCATAAGAAGCCCTTTTCATGCTGCTATCGGCCCAGAGATTAAAATTATTCGCATGTTTAGATAATGTTAGGAGTGCAGCAGCGCCAATATTACCTACCACCTAAACAATGAATCTAACTTGAAAGCAAGACACCTTCTTGGCCTGCTCATTCTATAGTAGATCTCATATATTGCTCGCTGTTAGGCGTGATCAAGGGCTAAAGCGGGCTCATAAAGAAAAATACTTGATAACGAGACGAAAACTAATGGTAGTAGCAATATTTTAATGCGATTGTGTTGTCTCTGATATTGCAAGGGCTCTAACCATTCCTGCGCCTATTAGAAGCTCTTCAGGCTCTTATTTGAGTCTCAATGTTCAGCGTTATTACGTGTATTTCTCGGTGATTTGAATGTATATGTTATAGTCGTATTTGAGCTTTGATATTGTCGGTTTTGGTGAGTATTATACAAAAGTTGCAAGATATTATTTTGTTTTCTTCGTTCTGACGAAAAAGAATGGTAGGGTGCATTTAGTATGAGATCCCACTGCAACATTCTGCATGTTTTTAGTTTTTGATAAAACTTGATATCTATGAATGATTCGATGATTTGTGAAAAGCGGGCCAAGAGACTCATCGGCAATAAGGCATTGGTCAAGTCCAAGTTCCAGAGCCTTGAACATTGTCACCGAGTTGCCATCTTGTCGGTTTTTTATCGGAATCTTTTCAAGGAGTGTGCGATGGAATTGCATGATCTAATTCCACCCAGCCCGTTCCATCATCGGACTACCAGAAGTATGGCGATGCGTCATCGGTACACGGTGGATATCCCACCCATACGCACAAAACGTTTTGGGGACACTTTTACTAAGATTACAGCTAAGGATTGAAATTCTTGACGGAGTCTGTGTTTCCCGATAGCTACTATCTAGGGGTCTTTAAGTCAAGAGTAAATAGATTTTTCGTACAAGCGTGCTTCACCGTCAACTACATCATCGCTTACCACCAGGTGAGATAACGGTCAAGCGCAAGCCTATAGATGAATATTATTTCTTTATTTTTTAAAGTTTCCTTACACTAGGAATTTGTCCTATCTCGTGGGTGCGAATGCAACATCAATTAGCTCTCATTTATGGGTTACCAGGTCTAGCAGGTAAACTGGCAACCCACAGATTGTGGCTAATTGAGAGCTGGCAACCTTATTTTGTCCTATTTTCTACACCACTTTCTTTCAAAAGACGTTGGATTCACTTTAAAAAAAAAAATGAATATTTGGGGTTAACTATCAAGCATAAATATAAAATTAAATCATTAAGGTAACTGGGGCTAGATATTGCCAGACAACCCTGCTGCAATATATTCTACTAACTATATATAAACTTAATCCCACTGCAGAAATCTGCAGGAATTTTAGTTTTAGCCATGTAAGGTGTACTTTTACTTAGGTAGAGACGAGCTCAGCGAAGAGATGGAATCGAACAATATAAGTTGAGATCCACAACGCATCTCTCGTCTCATCTGTGCTGTGTCGCGAGTACGTCTCTGCTTCGTTATGCCATTGTGGAAACGGGACTCTATATAAATATGTATAGTTTTTATGCCTGCGGGCCAGTCACACCCGTTGGAATTCACTACAATAGGCTTGTCATTTGTGTGAATGTTACAGACAGAATGACCCATAGTCAACCAGCAAGGTCAAGGACATAGGACATGGAGATGACATGCAAGCGTACCCACAGGCGTTGTCTGCGATTTGTTTATTTAGCAGCAGACTGCTGTAATAATATTGGTAATAGACAAAACTAGTACTATAAAGTCAGTGTTGATAATTGTTGAGGATTATGGACTACAGAGTACAATGCAGTGGACAGAAAATAAAGAATAGAGTTAAACGTGTTTTATTTGCATCACTATACAAGCAAAATTTCAACATTTAAAAAAACCCCGACACCTTTATTTTGCGAAATCACCCCGATTCAAACAGTAAAACGCCCATAACTTTTGAACGGCTATACAATTCAATATATACGATTACGATTACGATTCAAACATAGCTAAAAACACTTTCGATAAAATTACCGTTCAAACGAAAAAAACCAAATCAAAATCGGTTTATCCGTTAAGGCGCTATGATCCCACAGACAGACACACAGATACACAGCAACACACGTGAAACCCCTCTTTTTCCGGCGGGGGTTAAAAACACCATGACAATCAAGTAAAAAACAAAAACGCAACACCTAGCGCCCTCTGTACTGGGCGGAAACGGAAACATATTTGAATATAGAACTAATACTTATTTTAACCTCAAAACTCCCACTAAATAAGTATCTCCACTATCTCCCACTAATATTACAAAATACTGAAAAACTAACATAACTGTACCCTAGCAAATTAACAAAAAACATACTTACAAACTAACAATACCTATCGCTTGTCTTAATATCTCAAACTGACCTTTAGGTATTGGTTTAGTCATCTTAACCAACCATTTTATTTTTCTCATTTACAGTATTTTTAATTTCACTTATCAGTTCACATAACAAACTAGCATAAAAGGCAATTCGGTAAATATTATTTCATCATGTTGCCATAATTAATAAAATTACGATAATTAACAATATAAATTGCCCGATTAATAATTATTAATGATATAATAAATCTATTAATACAACGTGGACATAATTTTCATCAATAAAGTTGATTCACGTTATCGTTAATGAAGGCAGTTAATTTTATTGTGTTTATTAATCTTGAAGTAAAGTTTAATCTTTCATCTAATTGAATAAACATTTATCTAGTAAAATAAGATATTAGTGTACATTAATAGTTTGATTCTGTCAAATTAAATCCCAAGCCATATGTTTTTTCATCTTGACTTGCCATAAAGAAAAGTGAGAAATACAACTTCCACATTATCCATGGTAAAAGTGCTGACAGAATTGGGTTGTTGAATTTAAAAAAAAATGCGATTTTTTAAATTTATTTCGAAACTTTACATAACTTAAATTATATTGCATCGCTTCATTCTTCAGATATAACATTCACAACGTAGTTCCTCTAACCTACAAGGCAACTTCGCACTTTTTTAAATTACCCCTTTTTTTTTTTTTTTTGTCTGATGTCTACGGTCAGTGTATCGAGTCTCATTCTTTTTCCGTGCGAGGCAACAATAACACGAGTTCTGCGATCACACTCTCCGATTTAAAAAGAAGACGGTTTTAAAATTGAATTTAGTTGTTTGTCAGTCATATATACTTAGAATTAATGCCTAAGCGCAGCGCTAAAGATAAAATTGAACATTATAATAAAAAGATTCGTAAACTTGAAGAAAAGGAACGACAGAATTGTCGTCGGGTGGTGCGAGTTATAGAATCTTCGGATTCTGATGTGAGCTTCGATAACGACGCCAGTAACGGTAAGTACCTAGTAATTTTGGTGAATAAGTGCTTCAGAGTGGTATTTTAACCCCAAAAAGTTATTCGTTGCCTTGATTCGAAATCGAACGTGGCAAGCCTGGGGGTTGGCCGTGAGTCAACACGAGGGCAAATAAGCAAAAAAATAAGCATATCTTACATGAGGTAGCTTAACATATTTGCGAAATTAGACAAAACCTGGGATCTATCCGAGAGATAGAACGAAGGTATTTTTTTGTCAAAGTACCCACGCATTTAAAAATAAATTACTTTATTTTAGATGTCGATAAACTGGACCAAAATGGTACTGCAAATCCAGCAGCTTTGGAGGTTACCAACGTTCCCGAGATACCGGTTCCCGATCCAGGCATACAAGAAGCCGAAGCATCTTCGATTGCACATGAGCTTGACCCAGAAATTTTATCAGCATTGGGGGAGCAATCTGACGACACTCCCGAGTTTGGAGAAGGCATCCATGATAATTTGGCTCAAAGATGGCAGCCCATATTAAAAAAAGGACTTCCGAAGGAAGCCAAGGAAAAATTATTAAAGGAATATCTTATCCCCTCCAACTGTGCTCTTCTACAAGCACCAAAGCTTAATGCTGAAATTTCGGCAGCTATCACAGATATGGCAAGAAATCGCGATAAGAAAATGGAGTTATCGCAACAACTTCTTGGTGCTGGAATCACAGCCGTGAATAAGGCGATGACTCTTCTCATTACTGGTGAAGAAAAAATTCAAGCCATAAAATTGCTAAGTGACAGTTGTCGCATCTTAACCCATCTTCACCATATGGATACTGAAGCACGTATCAAATTGGTGACACCCGGCTTGGAAAAATCATTCCTAAATGTTATCAAGGACAACGAAAGGGATAGCACTTTATTCGGAATAAAACTATCCGAAAAAATCAAAGCTTCAAAAGCTATTGAAAGGCAGGGCCAGCAAATAAAGAAGGCCTCGGTGCCTCAAAAACCTCCACAGACAGTTCAATCGGCAGTCGCACGACCTCGCTACCAGGAAAACTGGTCAGGTCCTTCGCGTTACCTGTTGAACAGGGGGGGGCGCGGAGGCCAGAGGAGACAAGCCCCTACAGTACGCAGGGCACCGATAGCGGCGCAACCGAGGTACCCGCACACGAACAAAACGCGTGCTCAACCGCCACAATAGAACAGGTACATTCTGCACGAATACGTCATTTTTATTCTCACTGGCTTGACATAACTTCCAATAACATCGTTCTCGAATGGATTCGTAATGGTTTTTCCATACCATTTTCTGAAACACCCGTGCAAACTTTTTCGCCTCGTAATTGTCTTTCAACGGCAGATAAAGGGGATATGAATTTGGCCATCAAGAAATTACTTGATTTAGGCGATATCATCCTGTTCACCGACCGACAATCAATTCATATCGAAGATATTCCTTACTTCCAAACCAAACGGCGACAAGCGGTTTATTTTGAATTTAAAGTCACTTAACAAATTTATCTCTAAGTTTCATTTTAAAATGGAAGATTATAGGACCGTTACTAAATTAATACCTCAACACGGTTACATGGCTAACATAGACTTGAAAGAAGCATATCTTTTAATTCCTATTGCTAAAAATCACCGGCAATACTTGCGCTTTCATTTCGAGAATGATAAAGCCCAAAACTTTTTGTATGAGTTTAATTCTATGCCTTACGGCTTATCTGTAGCACCTAGAACCTTTACCAAGATTATGAAAGAGGTAATGTCTGATCTTAGGAACCGGGGTTATAAATCAGTTCAATACCTTGACGACGTACTATGTATTGGTGATACCTATTCTGAATGTCTTGATAACATAACAGAAACTTTGAAATTATTACAATCCCTTGGTTTTGTTATTAATTTCAATAAGAGTTCATTACAACCAAAACAGACTTGTAAATATTTTGGTTTTATGTACGATTCAAAAAACTTAATTATGTCCTTACCAAACGAAAAACGCTCTCACATAGCTAGTTTAATAGATAAATTTTTACGCTTACCACGCTGCACAATAAGAGAATTTGCACAATTAATTGGGGTTATTACGGCTGCTTGTCCCGCAGCAGAATACGGATGGGTCTACACCAAAATTTTAGAACGACAAAAATACTTGGCCTTAAAAATAAACAACAATTTTGATACGAAAATCAATTTATGTAATATAATTTTGGATGATCTGAATTGGTGGTCAAAAAATATTTCCACAACTTCCAATTCCATAAGAGCACAAGCTTTCACATTAGAAATATTCACTGACGCGTCCAGGACCGGCTGGGGCGCTTGTTGCAATAACGAACGCATTAACGGTGCTTGGAAAAAATCAGAATTAAAGTTTCACATTAATTATCTGGAACTCTTAGCGGTATTTTTAGCATTAAAGTGGTTCGTTCGCAATTATTCTGACTGTGCTATATTATTACGTATTGATAATACAACAGCCAAAAGTTATATCAATCATATGGGCGGAATACAATTCCCACATTTGAACGATTTATCTCGATCCATTTGGCAGTGGTGCGAGAGGAAAAATATCTGGTTAGTAGCTTCTTACATAAATACACATGATAATGTTATAGCCGACGAACAATCTAGAAAAATTAACATAGACACAGAATGGGAATTATCAAATTCAGCATTCCAATTACATACTTAGTCAAATAACTCATACGAACATTATTCTTTGTTTACCTACTTATAAATATAACATGAACTCAAATATGTATAACTGGCGAGTCATGAACTTCAACAAGTTATTATGTCAAGATGTTTGGACATATAAATATGCCTGTGTGTTGGATACAAATGCGGTTATTGATTATGATCATAATACATTCTTCAGGCTGTCTGGTCAAGTAAATAATTATGGTTTCCGTTCAATTTTTGTTAGTCTCCTAGCCTTAATCGATGACATGCAATGCTTTACCACTAAGTCAGCTAATAATAACCTGATAATGTTAACATCTCACGATCCAACAAACATAATGGAAACCGAAAAGCAGTTTTTTCGTAACTAAGAGCCTTTACATTATGCATCAAAACATAGCAGGACTTCTAAACAAGGTTGATGCCCTAATTGTTTGCTTAGAGGAACTAGCAGAAAAGGACATTGGTGTTGATGCACTGTGTGTTACGGAGCATTTCATGATGGAAGGTTACGAACGCCATTTAAATATCCCCAATTATAATTTAGCATCATTTTTCTGTAGGAAAGAAAGTAAACGAGGTGGAGCTTGTATTCTAATTAAAAACGGGCATCAATGGAGAGAAGTTCCACAAATTGCTCAATTGTCTTTAACTGGTGTAGTTGAATGTTGTGGTGTGGAGCTCATTCAATTTAATGTTATAATTCTGTGTGTCTATAGAATACCGAAACAAAACAACTTAAGTGTTTTCTATGAAACAATTGAAAAAATATTACGGATCATCTGTAAAAAAAAATATGAGCATGTTATAATGGCTGGAGACTTTAACATAGACGTAATGAAGAAAAATAGTGTTGTGTTAGAATTCGAATGTCTGTTACTAAATTTCCATCTTAAATTAGCATTAAACCAACCAACGAGAATTAAAAGCCAAACATGTATAGATAATTTCGCACATAATTTTAAAGCTAAATGTAAAACTGACGTTATTGAATTTGCTCTATCAGATCACACAGCGCAAATTATTAAGTGTCCTGTAAAAAAAACCTGTATTTTAAAGTATTGGCGTATAAGACGGCGAGATTTTTGTGTGGATAATATGGTTAAGTTTAAGGAGTGTTTGAAGCAATTGACGTTTTCAGAAATATATGAAACGAATGATTCAAACACCGCATTTGACATATTTATTGACCAATTTAAACTTTTTTATGACCTCTGTTTCCCATATAAGCTGACAACGATAAACGTAATTAAAAAACCAAAATGGATTTCTCACGGTATTAAATTATGCAGTAAAAAGAAAAGACAATTGCTCTGGCGTTTCAGATTGAAACCAAATATGAAAAATAAGAAACTTTTTATGAATTACACAAAAAGGTTTAAAAAGGTAATGAAATTAACTCGACTTGCTCAAAACAATTACTCAATTAAAACTTCTACAAATAAATCTAAAACGATATGGAACATAATAAACAAATCAAAACCTAATTTACCAAAAGAATCCATTACCCGTATAAATGTAAAAGACAAAACAACAAAGGACCCGCTTGAAATCGCCAATGCGTTTAATAATTTCTTCATAGAAAAAATCCAACCAATTCCAGGCTCGGGCAGTAGCGTAACGGCAAATCTGATAAAACGGAAAGACTCAATCTTTGTTGCGCCCAGTATACCTGCAGACATACTAAATATTATAAAATGCCTAAAATCCACAAACAGTACAGGCCATGACGGTATTTCTACTAAGGTGGTAAAGTATGTTTCTGAAACAATCTGTACACATTTAAGCTATCTTACGAATCTGTGTATATATTCAGGTGTTTATCCGGATGCCCTAAAGGTTTCTGTAATAAAACCCTTATTTAAAAAAAACAGTAGAGAACACATGGCCAACTACAGACCAATTGCCTTAATCCCTATAATGTCCAAAATTTTTGAAAAATTTATTTATAAAGAATTGTATGCATATTTTGAAAAGAAAAATATATTTAGTAACGAGCAAAAAGGGTTTAGGCAAAATAAGTCCACAACTATGGCAATTTATGAATTTTTACATACCGTCATGAATAATATGGACAAGAGAATTCCCGTATGTGCCATTTACTGCGATATGACGCAGGCATTTGATTATGTTGATCATATCGTCTTATTGCAGAAACTGGAAGCCTATGGCATAAGGGGAAACATATTAAACCTTATTGAGTCGTACCTGACAAACAGAAAACAGTATACAGAAATAGCTACCATCAATATTAAGACTAAGACAGAAGAAATTTACAGATCTAACGAACTCACACCTACATACGGTGTACCCCAAGGCAGTGTACTGGCAGTTTTGTTTTTTATCATCTACATTAATGACTTCCCTAGTGCAATTGAACACCCCATGACGCTCTTTGCCGACGACAGTACAATGACAATAACATGCGACAATAAAGACCTATATGAAAGTGACATAAATAAATCTTTGACATTAATAATATCATGGTTAGACAGGAACAACCTTAAAATAAACTTAGATAAGACAAGCATTATGCATTTTAGACAACGGGCCCAGGCGAAAGATGACATTAGAGCTATGTACAATGACACATTAATTAATAAAGTTGACAGCACAAAATTTCTTGGCATCATGATAGACGCAAAGCTAGACTGGAAGATTCACATAGAATACCTTAGTAAAAGGCTGAGTTCTTCTGCATACGCCTTATATAAACTAGCCCCAGAACTTAACTCATATGCATTGGTAACTGCATACCATGGGCTAGTTGCATCAGTACTACGCTATGGTATTATATTTTGGGGAAACTCCACCGATAAAGAAACAGCGTTTAAAGCCCAAAAAAGGTGTATCCGAGCTATGTTCAATCTAAATGTAACAGACAGCTGTAGGCCATATTTTAAAAAACATAACTTATTAACCCTTCCATCGCTATACATTTTTGAAATTGTAACATTTGTCAAACTAAATCCGGGACTATTTCCACGTTTCTCTGATACCTTCCCCAGAAATAGACGCGACAATAGCCAACTTTGCTTGCACACATCAAAGACTGCTTTAATGGGAAAAAGTGTTTTTTGTATGGCTCCCAAAATCTACAATAAAATACCACAGTCCTATAAAGATTTGCCGGAAAATTTATTTAAAAAAAAGATGCGAAATTTTCTAACAGACAAGTGCTATTATCATTTAAGTGACTTCTTGAGCGATAATATTATTTGACGCTATTTTCATTCATTAATCCCGATTTATTTTTAAGATTTAAGATGACATTCAGCATGATATTGTATTGTATTTCTTTTTAGATATTTTTTTTTCATCTGACATATTTTTATATATTTCTTTACTTTTCTGACATTTTATGATTTAAATAATTTTGACATTATTTTTTACGTTATTGGTATTGTTTTGATGACATTCGGTATGATATTGTGTTTTTTTTTTTTTTTTTTTTTTTTATATAAATCTGACATTACTTATTTTATATTTTTGACATAATCTTTTAATGCAATGTAATCTTTTTTTAATTCATCAAATTGTTATTTTTTCTTTTTTGATATTTTATTATTTTTTACATCTGACATGTTTTTTATATATTTTTTTACTTTTCTGACATTTTATGATTTAATTAATTTTGACATTATTTTTTACGTTATTGGTATTCTTTTATTAATTTGGTATGATATTTTATGATTTAAGTTTCATATCTGACATTTGTTTTTTTACTTACCCGACATTTTATGATTCCTGAATTTATTTTTGTACGTTTCGACATTATTTTAATATATGAATCTGTTTTTTTTTTTTATTATCCATTGTGCCTTTTAAGCTAAATTGTATTTTTTTTTTTTTTTTTTTCGTATTTAGTTTTTTTTTACCGTTTCATGTTTTAATTTCTAAATATTGTAGAT
This sequence comes from Orthosia gothica, assembly GCA_949775005.1. Lineage (NCBI taxonomy): Eukaryota > Metazoa > Arthropoda > Insecta > Lepidoptera > Noctuidae > Orthosia > Orthosia gothica. Next base: position 28,931 of record CATKRY010000074.1, read on the forward strand.
TATATTTGTACGCCTCACTAGGCAAAACATGTCAGCACAAAGAAAATAAAATGGAACATCCTGCATGCCTACTGTATGTGAACTCATGTTTGGACAAATAAATTATCTTTATCTTTATCTTTATCTTTAATTGATAACACAAGAATTAGGCCAACCTGAGATAGACTTATTTGCCTCTCGCACTAATGCAAAATGTGAGAACTATGTGTCTTGGCGACCAGACCCGATGCCATTACAATTGATGCCTTCACAATAAGTTGGCGCGATAAGCACTTTTATGCCTTCCCGCCATATTCTGTGATATTAAAATGCTTACAAAAAATTGTTTTAGACAAAGCCGAAGGTATTCTTGTTTTTCCTATATGGTCATCACAAGCCTGGTATCCACAGTTAAAGAGTATGCTCGTTACCGAAATAGTTATTCTGAAAGCAAATAAAAGTCTTTTATCTTCCCGTTTCAGAACACACCATCCTCTTTACAAGTCGCTTACCCTGGGTGCCGCGGTGCTCTCCGGCTTGCGTTCACGCAGCGAGGGACGCCTGCAACCGCTCTCGATTTAATGTTAGCTTCTTTGTCTCAAAATACTATACAGCAGTATAATGTCACCTTTAAACTGTGGTGGGAATTCTGCATGTCTAATAGTATTAGCGTGTGTGAGGTGTTAATTCCACGGGTCATGACATTTTTATGCGATCAATTTAATAAGGGAGCATCGTACGGTTCCCTTAATAGTCATCGTTCTGCCCTATCGCTACTTCTAGGAAATAGTGTAGGAACAGACGACTGCATAAAAAGGTTATTAAAAGGAGCATACAAGTTGAGACCGAGTGTACCCAAGTACTCGAGTACTTTGGATCCCCAGGTGGTACTCAACTATTTCTCTAATTGGTTCCCAAATGAAAATCTCACAATAGAAAATATCACTAAGAAATTAGCAATATTGTTAGCTATTTGCACAGGTCACAGAGTTCAAACGTTTTCCCTCATCAAGACCTCAAACATAAAATTAAATGCCAGAGGCATCGAAATAATCGTAACCGACATTATTAAGACATCGGCACCTGGCCGAGATAATCCAATTGTATTTCTACCATACTTTTTAGATAAACCAAGTATTTGCCCGGCTACTACATTAAAAGATTACCTTCAAGTGACTAATGAAATAAGACCTGAGAGCGTACCTAATTTATTCCTGACGTTTAAACGGCCCCATAGAGGAGCCACGGCGCAGTCAATCAGTCGCTGGATAAAACAAGTGATGTGTGCGAGCGGCGTGGACGTGACGACATTCAGCGCACCGCGCTGGCCTCTCCATAGAGGCCATCAGGAAGGCGGCTGGCTGGACGTCCGCTTCTCAAACGTTCGCCAAATATTATTGTCGGGCCATACGCGAAGAAAATTCTTTCGCAAGTTCTGTATGTTTTCCACCAAACCCAAATTAAATAAAGATTGATTAGCGCTTATATTATTGTAGATGTCTAGGTTATCAACCTATACAATTATGATTGAAGTTAATTCTAGATTAAGATTGCAATATTGTCACTGTATTATTATTTTCTAATAGATTACCAATTAGTAATTATTAAAGGAATGAAGGCTTATGTTAAATAAACAAATTAAGTAAACTACTTACGTATTATTATTAGCAAAACTTCAACTCTAAACATCTACGTTGTGAATGTTATATCTGAAGAATGAAGCGATGCAATATAATATATGATCAAACGAACTTCAGCAAGTGAAGTTCGATCGATATTATATTAATCGCTTCATTCGAAGATATAACACCCACCCACCACATTTAATTTCCCTATAACGAAGTTTTTGCTACACTATACTTACTCTAAAAAAAATGAGACTCGATACACTGACCGTAGACATCAGACAAAAAGAAAAAAAAAAGGGATAATTTAAAAAAGTGCGAAGTTGCCTTGTAGGTTAGAGGAACTACGTTGTGAATGTTATATCTTCGAATGAAGCGATTAATATAATATCGATCGAACTTCACTTGCTGAAGTTCGTTTGATCATATATTATATTGTCGTTTCAAAAAACTCTAAAATATTTTTTTTCAATTTATTATAAGCAATTGAAAATCGATAAAATTTTGAATAGAACCACGTAACTACAAAAGGGCCACAATTGGTCGCCATGTTGGTGACGTCATAACGTTCAAGGAAATCATGATACTATAGTGTCAACTATACGTAGATTGACTAAAAATATCCGAAAATTAGTGCAAAAATATTAATAAACAACAAATTTTATTTAGTCATGTGTGATAAAGGATTTATAAAGGCTAATGTCGATAATATACCCACCTGATGGACGAATTGGAAGTTTTGAGCTTAAATAAAGTAGTCGTAATAAATAATACGTGAGAGTGGACCGGTGTTAGATAATGTTGTTTACCAGGTACATTAGGAAACATAATTGTCATAATGTAATCGTTTTTACATATAGGTAGGTGATATCGGTGTTAAATAAAAAGTAAACAAACACGATTGGCGCGAAACTTTGACTTTGGTTAACAAAAAACTTCATTAGATACCACTAAATATGATACACATACACATAAAATTTTTGGTAATTCCCATTATTTACATATCCCTTAATAGAGGAGCTCGTGGCTAAATAATAACAGCCGCACTGTTCGATCATCAAGGTTAAGCAACGCTTGACGAGGTTGGTCCGTGGATGGGTGACCATTTCAATATACCGTGTTTCCTCCGTGCCTTGGAAAGCACATTAAGCCGTTGGTCCCGGCTGTCATTTGAAGATCTTTGACAGTCGTTACGGGTAGACAGAAGCTTGAGATCTGACACCAGTCTTGCCAAGGGGTACCGTGTTACCCAGTTAGGCAGATTGACAATATCCCTTAATAATATTGAACACTAATGTCTATATTATATATTTACAAACACTAAAAAGTTTGTAGAACAGAAACGTAAAAATATTAACTTGGTACTTAGATTTTCGTTACACTAATTCTTCAGTAAATATCTCTTAAATACGTCGATCGATTCTCACAATTCAAACAGAAATGTTAGTTTTACGCCTATATCTGTCATTTAAGTATAAAATAATGAATATATCACCAGAAACAAAAAATCATATTTTCAAGTTACGTATTACAACAATGTCAACTTTGCTCGAAAGTTCCCTTAAAAATTTACTATTATCAGTCTTTAATGATCAAAGTAAGAATTTAATACGAATCTAATACTAAATTAGAACAAGATAACAACAGAATTAACACATTATAATTGGAATCTAGTTAGACATAGAACATTGCTTAAATTTAGTAGATTGCTAGGTACTAGGCTATTGCGCGAAACACATATAATTGGGATCTTTTTGTAGTATTCGTACATAATGGTACGAAGCAAGCACGATAACTTTTAAGGTTCGATATTTATGATCAATATATTCGATATTCATCAATATATTGACGATAATAACAAGATTGAATTGGTTAAAAGTCAAAACAATGTATCAGCTATGTGCTACAATGAGTAGAAATGAACGTTGTGACGTCACACGGGCTCGGATTTGTTCGGCAAACTATCGGGGTGTTTTCGGTACTGGATTCAAAAATATATTTTCAATTGAATTTTACTTTGTAATTACAGTGAAAAAAAAACTAAAAATAGTTTTGTACGGAAACTTATATATGTCGCCGCGTAGGCGTGAATTTGCTAATTTATTATCCTAATTAATCATTTTAAGTGTCTAATGTCTATTTAAGTTGGGTTTTGAGTTCAGCGCCATCTATTGGCTCACTGTGGAATCAGTATTGATTCATAATTCGTATGCTAATTTCAATCTTTAATTAATACGAGATGTTTAAATAAAACAGGAACACTTATTGTAGGACTTTTGGATTTGTTCTCATTTTAACTATTGCACATTTGACTAAGTAAATGTGTTTGATTATGTTATTCAGATTAAGTTGTCAAACAATGGCGGATGTTATAATTTCTATGACCAATAACCAGATTTAATAATTTAATACGAGAACTAAACAAATTTGAGTAAATGATTAAATACTAATAAGTCATAAGACTATTTTATACAGCTATGTAATAATGAGAAACTTTCTAATTAGTAAGATTGTTAGATCACCGGAAACTTGAATAGTTTTGTTATTAGATGACTATTTCAATAATAAACTACAAACCACTTTGTGTTTGTGAGTATTGAGGTTGTTTAATGTTAAAATAATTAACTGATCAGCATTTTAGTATTGTTTGCTAACTTTACTCAACTATCCAAGTAATTAGTGTCTAAACAAAAACAATATGAAAGTCCCGCAGAGTCCCGCCCACTTAGAACGCGGATCGCGCGAACGGTGTGTAAAAAAATAATACTGATGAATAAATGTAATTGAATAGATGTTTGAAAACCTAATAAACATGTAACGTTAATTGTCATAAAGTGATTGTGTAATCGATAAAAACATTTAAAAAGAGTATCCTGGAGTTTCTGGCTAGGTCTTCTCCAGCGACCGACGAAAGCTTTGTGACCTAGCAAGCCACACGATGTGGTTTTAGCTTCAAGTTCATTTGAACTCAAAGTGCCTGTAACTAAATCAAATAAACACTCTGAGTTTCAATCCAGTGTTGTGTGTTATTGAAGTAACCCGCTCCAGTCAAGAATAAAGGAATTGCCTCTAGACATTGGGGTTAATGATGGCGGTCTTCCTATGATTAATAGGTACTTATTATTATACAGTTATTATTATATTTTTGTAACTCGTAACAGTTTATGCTATTCTATTCTCATATTTAGTCAATTATAAAAATGAATAATAAAACAAGCTCTAATTATTGAGATCTCCAATAACCTATAGCTCTGGAGGCACTTAATAACATAATAGGTTATATCAACACCAAACTATCAGCATCCATGGAGATGGATTTGATGTAATAATGAGAACACAATAAACTATCTTATTATGCTGTGGAAGCAACTAAGATTGATAACACAACAAACTATCCTATTGGTATGCTGTGGAATCAAGTAATAATGATAACACAACTATCTTGTTGGTATGCTGTGGAAGCAACTAATAATGATAACACAATAAACTATCCTGTTGGTATGCTGTGGAAGCAACTAATAATGATAACACAATAAGCTGTCTGTTAGTAATCCGTGGAGGAAACTAATAGTGATAATACAACAAACAATCTATTGGTTTGCTGTGGAAGCAACTAATAAAGATTTAATATCCATTGGTTAGGCGTGGAGGCCGCTAATGAACAATCTCTCATGTTATCCTGCTGGGTCCACGGTGTACAAGACCACCCAGAGCCTGGTTCCTTATATCCTGTCAAATCAAAGACTTCGTGCCTGTCACGGAGCAATGATCCTAAACTCCTTAACCTTTAATCCTGTCAAATCAAAGACTTTGTGTCTATCACAGAGCGGTGTTCCTGATCCTATCCTTAAATCCTGTCAAATCAAAGACTTTGTGTCTATCACAGAGCATTACCGTCCCGTGAGAATGAAACTAAACAAAAAAAAAATGTATGGCCGTGTCGCCGCGTAGGCGTGAATTTGCTAATTTATTATCCTAATTAATCATTTTAAGTGTCTAATGTCTATTTAAGTTGGGTTTTGAGTTCAGCGCCATCTATTGGCTCACTGTGGAATCAGTATTGATTCATAATTCGTATGCTAATTTCAATCTTTAATTAATACGAGATGTTTAAATAAAACAGGAACACTTATTGTAGGACTTTTGGATTTGTTCTCATTTTAACTATTGCACATTTGACTAAGTAAATGTGTTTGATTATGTTATTCAGATTAAGTTGTCAAACAATGGCGGATGCTATAATTTCTATGACCAATAACCAGATTTAATAATTTAATACGAGAACTAAACAAATTTGAGTAAATGATTGAATACTAAAAGTCATAAGACTATTTTATACAGCTATGTAATAATGAGAAACTTTCTAATTAGTAAGATTGTTAGATCACCGGAAACTTGAATAGTTTTGTTATTAGATGACTATTTCAATAATAAACTACAAACCACTTTGTGTTTGTGAGTATTGAGGTTGTTTAATGTTAAAATAATTAACTGATCAGCATTTTAGTATTGTTTGCTAACTTTACTCAACTATCCAAGTAATTAGTGTCTAAACAAAAACAATATGAAAGTCCCGCAGAGTCCCGCCCACTTAGAACGCGGATCGCGCGAACGGTGTGTAAAAAAATAATACTGATGAATAAATGTAATTGAATAGATGTTTGAAAACCTAATAAACATGTAACGTTAATTGTCATAAAGTGATTGTGTAATCGATAAAAACATTTAAAAAGAGTATCCTGGAGTTTCTGGCTAGGTCTTCTCCAGCGACCGACGAAAGCTTTGTGACCTAGCAAGCCACACGATGTGGTTTTAGCTTCAAGTTCATTTGAAAACTCAAAGTGCCTGTAACTAAATCAAATAAACACTCTGAGTTTCAATCCAGTGTTGTGTGTTATTGAAGTAACCCGCTCCAGTCAAGAATAAAGGAATTGCCTCTAGACATTGGGGTTAATGATGGCGGTCCTCCTATGATTAATAGGTACTTCGACGTGACATATATGATCTTTTCATTTTTTACAAAAAAAAAATTGGTTCAACAAACCAATTGTCATTCAATGTAGCAATACTGGTAGCCTACCTAAATCAAATTAATTTACACTTAATTTTTTTTAAATATTATTTTAACTCATCAACAAATAAAATATTTCCGAAATGCATGGGGAAAAACAAAAACTATCGGTATATGCAAAAATATTTATAGCTTAAATACAACGAACAGTTCCATTTTTCTTGTAATATATATCATCATCATCATCCGCCTATTAATATGTTCCCACTGCTGGGTCACAGGCCCCCTCTCTGTGAGAGGGAATGGACCGTAATCCACCACGCGGGCCCAATGCGGGTTGGTGGATGTCACATGTCTTCGAATTTTTGGTTCTAGGACATGCCGGTTTCCTCACGATGTTTTCCTTCACCGTTTTGAGAGCAGTGGTGATGAAAATAATTTACACAAAGTAAAGCGCCTGCCTGGGCTTGAACCCAACAACTTGTAAGTCGCGGCCGATACCACTGGGCCACCACTGCTCCCTGCTCATGTAATATAATTATATGAAAATATAAAAAATGTTTATTTCTGTACCAACTTCTTTACATTAGTTTACGATTGGAGCCTCCTTTAGGATGATGACGCCTTTGTTAGGAGAATCCGCTCATGGAAGAGGTTTGGCTATTAGTACAACTTACAAAATTATTTGACTAATATGGCAAACATATTAAAATAAAAACGTAACAATCCTTTTTTTTGACATTGGCCAAATTTTTGAATTTGGCATCACTATGTAACCATTTAAACAACAAAATAGAAAAGACCATTGTATTTAAAATAAATGTTAAATAAACAAAACAATTTATCACGGTTGATATTCTAAATTTAAAAGTCGCGAACCAAAAAGTTCCGAAGTAAGATACCATCGATCATTCCATAAGTTTTATAATACCCTTGATAAATGATAGGAAAGGCGTCGACAGTAACTTATTTTAGTTTTCTTAACTTTCTGAATAATCTCTTCGACAATTTTTGTTAAAGAATCTTCTGAATTTCTGTATTATGAAGTGTCTTTTCTGTTCTTTATAAATGTTTTCTTTCTTCACTAATTCTTAGAAAATATATTAGGAATAATGATACTCGTAGTTTAATCTTTTGATGTTTCTTTTCTGTTTGTGTTGATTGACTAATCAAATGTTGTTGAAGTAAGTGAACAATTCTCCCATTTGCCATTTTCAGGATCTGAAAAGTGTGGGGTTTGAATGTTTCGTGGCTGTTGGATGGCAAATAAGCAAGGGTCCCACCTGTAAGTTAATAGAAGGCATAACGCGTTGCCATCTGCTGAGATATAAGCCGTTTTGGTCTCGCAAGCTTATTATTATTGTATTTTTTTTGAGTTTTTGCTTATTCTGTGTTTCCTGTGTGTGTCACAAATAAATACTTTTTCTTTCTTTCTTTCCATCTTGTAGACAATGCTGAAAAACTCTACTGTGTTTGTTATCATACTCTTAAACAGGACACACAATCACACACATCACAAGGGCAGGAGAAACAGGAATAGTATGATTCTACCTACGTCTTTTTTAAACAAATACAAGAACAAGCCCGGATATTCCTGTAGCACAGTTGTAAATATAACACCCAAAAATAAAAGTCCTTGGAGCACTTTTGCAGACAGAACTTTTTTTGTTGATACAAAGTGGAATGTTGCAGCCAGATTCTCAGATTCTTTGTAGACAGGTTTTTTTGTGAGTATAGTGTGCTAGTTTGTTTTACCTTTGTTTCTAGAAATGTGAGAGTTTTATGCTTAGTTCTTACCTTCATACCTATCAGCAATCGTTAAAGGATATTTAGACCCGTATTGTCATTCAAAGTGCTCAATTGAATTTTAGGTTCAGTTTTTGGAAAGAAAATTATTTTGAAACTTTTGCTGGAATGATCTTCAACAGCTAATGGCATCACTTGACCTATGTGTAATTTGTGTTCAAAATATATATTTTTATCTACAACCGAAGGTTAGTAATTTAATACTTGACTCTTAGTAATAGCAAACTCTGATGTTTTAGACAAAGAAACAAATTAATTAGCGATAAAGAATAATTGAGATTGGCCATGGTTTCATAGAATGTAATTTTGTCCAAGCTCTCCTAGGCAGGAATATCACCACAGGGGTGTGCCCTAACATGCGATGTACAGAGAGGGCTCGGGGTGGTCTTTTGAGTTCACGGGGCCTCTTCTACGTGCTGATGGTGATCACCGGGGTGGTTTTAGTGAGGTGAAAATCCCACACTCCCTGGTCTTTTGCCCCAAAAGTCCTGGCACCTTTTGAAGGTTTCCCATAGAAAAAAAAGGCAGCACTAAGCAGCTACCTACTCCGTTTAACAAATTCTTCTTTTTCGTGTGAGGATTTGGCCACCTCTGTTGTCAGAGTTATTTAAGCTAACTCTGGGAGCCCCACAGGCCTCTTGATTTGGCTATTTCAGCCTAACTTTATCCATATAAGTCCAGATTTTCGCAAGATTTTTTTCTTCACCGTTGCCTGTGATTTCCAAGATAAACTTGGAAAGAACATATTAATTTGATATAGTCACAATGGTACTTGCCCAGATTTGAACCCCAAAGTGGGGTCCACGAGGCCACCGCGACATATGTTTAACTCATGAGCGTATTGTGCCACAAGATGCTCAGTTTTCATTCTTAATTTTAAGCAAAATATTGCAAACACAGTCTCGTCTACGAACCAGAGTTCTATTCAGCAACAAAACTTTGTATATAATGAAAACAAAACACGTAATTTAATGTAGCAACCAAGCAAAACATGATATCGTGTTTATTAAATATACAAGAATGTGAATGAAACAAACACAAATATATATAAAGAAATATTGTTACAGTATTCTCTTTCCTACGTGTAATGATGAGTAATGTATGTTCCAGAATAAGTAGGTAGTTTCAGCATATTTACTCGAGGTAATTAGATTTATTGCAGTTGAAATGCTGAATTGTTTCTTACCGATATTTTTTGGCTGTGTGGTTCCTTCCATGAGATATCTTCCTCTTTTTACATATTTCACGTCCACGCGTGTCTTACAATTTTTTATTATAATAGTGTTGAAGATATAAGAAATTTTCTCCACGTGGATACCTAAGAAGTGAAATGTAACGATATTCATTTTAAGGAACATATCATCGGGCATCAGACGTCTGTCGTCAATAGTTTGGCCACTCATGGCAACACGGTCGTCCATTAACATCATGTATTGGCTAGATGAGGATTTAATGTTGGTTTCAGTAAATGATGTTTGCGTAGCTGAATTGGTCCAAACAAATCAGAATCGAAATTTTTCACTAAAGAATTTCTCAATCATACTTTTTTATCAATTTTAGGGCTAATATGCGGCCGGTCTATTGTCAGTGAAGTTTGACTTGACTAAGTAAATGTGTTTGATTATGTTATTCAGATTAAGTTGTCAAACAATGGCGGATGCTATAATTTCTATGACCAATAACCAGATTTATTAATTTAATACGAGAACTAAACAAATTTGAGTAAATGATTAAATACTAAAAGTCATAAGACTATTTTATACAGCTATGTAATAATGAGAAACTTTCTAATTAGTAAGATTGTTAGATCACCGGAAACTTGAATAGTTTTGTTATTAGATGACTATTTCAATAATAAACTACAAACCACTTTGTGTTTGTGAGTATTGAGGTTGTTTAATGTTAAAATAATTAACTGATCAGCATTTTAGTATTGTTTGCTAACTTTACTCAACTATCCAAGTAATTAGTGTCTAAACAAAAACAATATGAAAGTCCCGCAGAGTCCCGCCCACTTAGAACGCGGATCGCGCGAACGGTGTGTAAAAAAATAATACTGATGCATAAATGTAATTGAATAGATGTTTGAAAACCTAATAAACATGTAACGTTAATTGTCATAAAGTGATTGTGTAATCTATAAAAACATTTAAAAAGAGTATCCTGGAGTTTCTGGCTAGGTCTTCTCCAGCGACCGACGAAAGCTTTGTGACCTAGCAAGCCACACGATGTGGTTTTAGCTTCAAGTTCATTTGAAAACTCAAAGTGCCTGTAACTAAATCAAATAAACACTCTGAGTTTCAATCCAGTGTTGTGTGTTATTGAAGTAACCCGCTCCAGTCAAGAATAAAGGAATTGCCTCTAGACATTGGGGTTAATGATGGCGGTCCTCCTATGATTAATAGGTACTTCGACGTGACATATATGATCTTTTCATTTTTTACAAAAAAAAAATTGGTTCAACAAACCAATTGTCATTCAATGTAGCAATACTGGTAGCCTACCTAAATCAAATTAATTTACACTTAATTTTTTTTAAATATTATTTTAACTCATCAACAAATAAAATATTTCCGAAATGCATGGGGAAAAACAAAAACTATCGGTATATGCAAAAATATTTATAGCTTAAATACAACGAACAGTTCCATTTTTCTTGTAATATATATCATCATCATCATCCGCCTATTAATATGTTCCCACTGCTGGGTCACAGGCCCCCTCTCTGTGAGAGGGAATGGACCGTAATCCACCACGCGGGCCCAATGCGGGTTGGTGGATGTCACATGTCTACGAATTTTTGGTTCTAGGACATGCCGGTTTCCTCACGATGTTTTCCTTCACCGTTTTGAGAGCAGTGGTGATGAAAATAATTTACACAAAGTAAAGCGCCTGCCTGGGCTTGAACCCTACAACTTGTAAGTCGCGGCCGATACCACTGGGCCACCACTGCTCCCTGCTCATGTAATATATATGAAAATATAAAAAATACAAAATGTTTATTTCTGTACCAACTTCTTTACATTAGTTTACGATTGGAGCCTCATTTAGGATGATGACGCCTTTGTTAGGAGAATCCGCTCATGGAAGAGGTTTGGCTATTAGTACAGCTTACAAAATTATTTGACTAATATGGCAAACATATTAAAATAAAAACTTAACAATCCTTTTTTTTGACATTGGCCAAATTTTTGAATTTGGCATCACTATGTAACCATTTAAACAACAAAATAGAAAAGACCATTGTATTTAAAATAAATGTTAAATAAACAAAACAATTTATCACGGTTGATATTCTAAATTTAAAAGTCGCGAACCAAAAAGTTCCGAAGTAAGATACCATCGATCATTCCATAAGTTTTATAATACCCGTGATAAATGATAGGAAAGGCGTCGACAGTAACTTATTTTAGTTTTCTTAACTTTCTGAATAATCTCTTCGACAATTTTTGTTAAAGAATCTTCTGAATTTCTGTATTATGAAGTGTCTTTTCTGTTCTTTATAAATGTTTTCTTTCTTCACTAATTCTTAGAAAATATATTAGGAATAATGATACTCGTAGTTTAATCTTTTGAAGTTCTTTTTTCTTTTCGCGTTGATTGACTAATCAAATGTTGTTGAAGTAAGTGAACAATTCTCCCATTTGCTATGTTCAGGATCTGAAAGGTGTGGGGTTGGAATGTTTCGTGGTTGTTGGATGGCAAATAAACAAGGGTCCCACCTGAAATAACGCGTTGCCATCTGCTGAGATATAAGCCGTTTAGGTCTCGCAAGCTTTTTATTATTGTATTTTTTTGAGTTTTTGCTTATTCTGTGTTTCCTGTGTGTGTCACAAATAAATACTTTTTCTTTCTTTCTTTCCATCTTGTAGACAATGCTGAAAAAACTCTACTGTGTTTGTTATCATACTCTTAAACAGGACACACAATCACACACATCACAAGGGCAGGAGAAACAGGAATAGTATGATTCTACCTACGTCTTTTTTAAACAAATACAAGAACAAGCCCGGATATTCCTGTAGCACAGTTGTAAATATAACACCCAAAAATAAAAGTCCCATACACTTTTGCAAAAACCGCAAGGAAAGAACAGTTAGGAGCACTTTTGCAGACAGAACTTTTTTTGTTGATACAAAGTGGAATGTTGCAGCCAGCTTCTCAGATTCTTTGTAGACAGGTTCTTTTTGTGAGTATAGTGTGCTAGTTTGTTTTACCTTTGTTTCTAGAAATGTGAAGGTTTTATGCTAAGTTCTTACCTTCATACCTATCAGCAATCGTTAAAGGATTTTTAGACCCGTATTGTCATTCAAAGTGCTCAATTGAATTTTAGGTTCAGTTTTTGGAAAGAAAATTATTTTGAAACTTTTGCTGGAATGATCTTCAACAGCTAATGGCATCACTTGACCTATGTGTAATTTGTGTTCAAAAGATATATTTTTATCTGCAACCGAAGGTGAGTGTTTTAATACTTGACTCTAACTAACAGCAAACTCTGATGTTTTAGGCAAAGAAACAAATTAATTAGGGATAACAAATGACAAAGGCCAAAATAATTGAGATTTGCCATGGTTTCATAGAATGTAATTTTGTCTAAGCTCTCCTAGGCAGGAATAACACCACAGGGGTGTGCCTTAACAGGCGATGTACAGAGAGGGCTACGGGTGGTCTTTTGAGGTCACGAGGCCTCTTCTAAGTGCTGATGGTGATCACCGGGGTGGTTTTAGTGAAGTGAAAATCCCACGCTCCCTGGTCTTTTCCCTAAAAGTCCTGGCACTTTTTGAAGGTTTCCCAAAGAAAAAAAAAGGCAGCACTAAGCAGCTACCTACTCCGTTTAACACAATCTTCTTCTTCTTTTTCGTGTGAGGATTTGGCCACCTCTGATGTCAGAGTTATTGAAGCCAACTCTAGGAGCCCCATGGGCCTCTGATTTGGCTATTTCAGCCTGTACATCTAAAAAAATGTGGACATGTAAGTCCAGATTTTCTCAAGATATTTTTTCTTCACCGTTGCCTGTGATTTCCAAGATAAACTTGGAAAGTACATATTAATTTGATATAGTCACAATGGTACTTTCCTAGATTTGAACCCACGACCTCAAGCACGAGAGGCGGGGTTTTAGCCACTAGGCCACCACCACATATGTTTAACTCATGAGCGTATTGTGCTACAAGATGCTCAGATTTCATTCTTAATTTTAAGCAAAATATTACAAACACAGTCTCGTCTACGAACCAGAGTTCTATTCAGCAACAAAACTTTGTATATAATGAAAACAAAACACGTAATTTAATGTAGCAACCAAGCAAAACATGATATCGTGTTTTTTAAATATACAAGAATGTGAATGAAACAAACACAAATATGTATAAAGAAATATTGTTACAGTATTCTCGTTCCTACGTGTAATGATGAGTAATGTATGTTCCAGAATAAGTAGGTAGTTTCAGCATATTTACTCGAGGTAATTAGATTTATCGCAGTTGAAATGCTGAATTGTTTCTTACCGATATTTTTTGGCTGTGTGGTTCCTTCCATGGGATATCTTCCTCTTTTTACATATTTCACGTCCACGCGTGTCTTACAATTTTTTTTAATAATAGTGTTGAAGATATAAGGAATTTTCTCCACGTGGATACCTAAGAAGTGAAATGTAACGATATTCATTTTAAGGAACATATGATCGGGCATCAGACGTCTGTCGACAATAGTTTGGCTCATGGCAACACGGTCGTCCATTAAAATCATGTATTGGCTAGATGAGGATTTAATGTTGGTCTCAGTAAATGGAGTTTGCGTAGCTGAATTGATCCAAACAAATCAGAATCGAAATGTTTCACTAAAGAATTTCTCAATCATACTTTTTTATCAGTTTTAGGGCTAATATGCAGCCGGTCTATTGTCAGTTCTATGTTAGGGGGGTTTGGTTTCCGCACTTAGTCCCTCAAATGGACCTTTGTACGTGTCTATTGTCAGTTAAGCTTACTTATTTTGAATCGGCAAGCTCAGGATAAAACGCCCTCAGGCCAGGTGGAGCAGCAATCTTCACAGGGAGACTGTTAGTAGCTCTGTAAGATAGTGACCAGTGGTTTGCAATTAAGGTTTTGTACAGCAGTGGATTTTGTTATACTGATAATGACGATGCAATTATTCTAATTTAGCCTTCATTTGTCTGCATCTGCCTCCAATAAAACCGACCATTACTAAACGGACAAGAACATTCAAACTCATTAACATAATGAATCCTAAACAGAAATTTGCAATGCAACTGCAAATTTGCTTTATTAGCCCAAAAACTGGGTTCTAATAGTTAAATTGGGTGTAGTTTATTTGCACATAATGTATTACACCGCTTGACCTACACTTTAGATCAGCGGTTTTCAAACGGCGGGGCGTGCCCCACTTGTAGCGTGACACAAGAAGACTCTAGATGACATGATGCTAACAATTTATTCAGGAGTAACAGTAGCAAATTGCTTGACATCATTTTGCACGCCGTTCAGCTTACTATATTAGTAGCTAGCTTAGTTTCCCCTAACAGATAATGGTGTAGTGATTTTTGAAGAATGTTAGGACCACGTTTTGATTCTGGGCGTAGCTAGGTTAGCTATGTACGCCAGGAACCCTACGGATCACGGACCGAATAGTAGTTTTAGTGCGAAACATGGATTTCCTATACTATTACTACAACTGCTAGGGGGCACGAATTGTAAAAGTCTGGAAACCACTGCTTTAGACGTTTAATTCTAGGGTAAGAGCTAAAACTTTGTTAATTAAGCGACGGCTTAATTGCTCAACTATACCTATTTATATGAAAATATTACCCTAAATTATTTTGGGGTATATTTAGGTTAGTAATGTTCATAAATGGCAGTCTTAGTTGCTTTAACATTAGCACTTACTAGCAGTAATACTCGTTAAGTACTAATGGTGGACAATATTTTTAAAACGATGGCGGTTAGTTGATGGTTATCATACATCCAACGCTATTAAATGACGACACGGTTGGCGTAGTGGTTGAGCGATTGGCTGCTGCGCTTTGTGTCGCGGGTTCGATTACCGCACGGAACAAATATTTGTATAGATAGTTGTTCCGGATCTGGGTGTCTTGTGTATGTGAATTTAAATGTTTGTAAATGCACCCACGATACAGGAATAAATCCCTAATGAGGGGCAATGTTCGTTAATTAAAAAACAAAAAAGATTGCCTAATTGAAATAAATAACTGAGGGAGGTCTCACGATTTCTGCAAAGAAAATATCGGTGTGTCATAAATTAAACGCATAGTGAAGTTATACGAACGGTCATCAGAACATCCGTTAGTAAGCGATTTTTTTTACAGAAATTGGACCTAAATTGTCTACTCCTATAATATTTATTTATCAATCATAGCACAGCATCCACAACCGTTACTGTTTGTAGAAACATGTGTTTGGAATTGAAAGTAATTCTGAGTCTCTAGAAAATTAGTATCATTCGATGCAGCGATGGCTATGGTCGAAATATCAGGGAACATTCCTATATTTTTTTTTCATTTTTCAATCGCCACGCTTTCTATGATAGAATGTTAACCTCGGTTTTAATTTTTATATAGGCTCGCGCTTGGCCACTATCTCACCTGATGGTAAGCGATGATGTGGTCTACAGTGAAGCACGTTAAACTAGAAGTAACCTATTCACTCTTGACTTAAAGACACCTAGATTGTAGCTATCGGGAAACACAGACTCCGGCACAGAATTCCACTCGTTAACTGTACGCATAATAAAAGTATGCTCAAACGTTTAGTGCGTATGGGTGGGATGTCCACCATGTACCGATGGCGCATCACCATACGTCTGGTAGTCCGATGATGAAGCGGGTTGTGCGGAAATAGATCATGGAATTCCATCGCATTATCCTCGAAATATATCCGATAAAAAAGTGTTCTTGTTAAATCGAATAAAAAGCGTGTCGTTCATTTGTTTCAAATTCCTTTACCTACTTATTTAAATACCAATACATTATCGCTCTTGTATTAGGCAACAGCGTCGTCCCTATTCATCCCATCCTCCTTTCATCCTCTTAAGCGTTTGATTCATTATGTAGCAGATATCATTGGGCACCGCTATCCGGGGCCACTTAATCTACACATTTTACAAGCCAACCTGCTTCTATAACGTGCTTGGGAATTTAAAATATTTTTTTGTTAGAGTGTGGTTCCATGGTCGCAACAAATTATGTTAATAAAAAACTGTTCGAAATTTTTAAATTACTGCTTCTGATTTATTGGTTGGTCCTAGATTCGATGTCCGGGTTGAGCAAAGATTAGTGAGCTTAGAAGCAAGCCGGACTCTAGATTTGTGCCCGGTTGATTATAATAGGCTCACGCTCACCCCTATAATCACAAAAACATAAATGACTAGGGTGATGAGGGTTTACTACAGTGTGTATAACTCTGCCTTATCCTTTGAGATTCACACGCATGATGTTATGTTATTAGAAAAATAATGAGATTTTGCCTAAGAACTACATAACTGTAACGTACGGTTCGGTTTTGAAAAGGGATCATCTACTTTTTCTGAGAAGTTCCCTTTAGATGTCCCACAAGTGACAGCAAACAATTCGAAATCGAACTACCTTCTTGTTTTTAAATTGAATCATCGTAGCTACACATCTTAGACCCTGGATAAGTGACATACTATCATCGGAAGCGTGGCGATAGCGATTGGGAACATGTCAAAAATGTATGGCAATGTCAAACGCTATCGAAATACCACGTGATCAATCCCTCAAATTTTGGCATTTCGACGATAGCCATCGCTCATGTGGAATGACATTTGTATAGAGCCTCTTGACTCCTTTCAAATTTCGAATAATGGTGATTACAGATTTTTTTAAACTTCTGTGGGTACTATCTTCATCAACGTCTACTTTATGGCCGGAACGGATAATATACTAATTCGTAATTCAAATCCCTAAAAATAAATGATCATTAAAAATTTATTCAAACAATTCTAGTTACACTTAGCAAGACTCACCTTTAAAGGTACGATCGAAGCGGACCCTATTCTTTCCTTTGTTTTAAATATTCATCACCTGCAACTCTCCGACTTAATTTAGGGGACATCGTAATCTGGCATTCGCAGTAAGCTTTAAATACCTTTTTAACTTACCTTTGTTTTATTTTTTTCTACAATTTATTTTCTTCTAATGGATTGGTTCGAGATTGCCTGTAGTATTTATTGTAATCTTGACTTTTGTTTAGTGAAAAAGAACGCGTAAAATTAGTATTATTTTGAAGATTTTGCGCTGCACTGCGTGTCGCTGATTCGATGCCCTCAAGGATCAATTATTTGTATAGCTTACAGATAGTTGTTCCGGATCTGGATGTCATCATCATCATCATTATAGCTGAAATGTCCACTGCTGGACATAGGTCTCCCTCAAACGTCGCCACATTGACCGGTCCCGTGCGTCCCGCATCCAGCGGATCCCCGCAACTTTCACCAAGTCATCGGTCCACCTGGTGGGAGGCCTTCCAAAGCAACGTCTTCCGGTTCGCCACTCCAGAACCTTTCTGCCCCATCGGCCGACCGTTCTGCGAGCAATGGGCTCTGCTCACTGCCACTTATGTTTGGCAATTCTTTGGGCTATGTCGGTAACCCTGGTTCTCTTCCGGATCTCTACATTTCTGATTCGAATACAATTTCTTGTGTATGTGATTTTAGTCTGTCTGTCTGTCCGTCGTCTGTCACACAATTTTGTACCGAAGATTTTTTTAACTTTCCATTGACCGACGAACTTAAAATTTGGTGATAATGTTTATTATTACGTATACTTTACTAACAAATACCATTAGATTGGTAAATCAGATTTTTTCTTTGGTACGGAAAGATAAATTTGCGAAGTCTGACACGCACTGGGCCAGTGCACGTAATTACTTTATTACACTTTTCTAACTGTGCTGTTTATAAATCATTATAGACAGTCTGAATATAACAGCAGTAAAGACAAGAAGACAATCGTCAAAAAAGAAACACATTGTGTGTGTAGCTGGTGGTAGGTATGTTCAAAACGATAACGCACTTTTGACTTGTAAGCAAATTTTATTTTACAAAATATTTCGTGGCACATTCGTCGGGTGTTAGGCCTAGACTGTTCATGTAGCAAAACTACCCTTTTTATTACATTAAAAATCTTAATCTACCTTAAATTATAAATAAATACCCTAAAGTTTGACAGATAATATATATGAGCCGCGCGTCGCTAACACTCCCACCCCTAGTGCTGACTCAGCACTCATCTCCCAATGAAATAGGAGCGACGCGTGCCGCAGAACGCCGCCAAGTACCTGTCTTGGTCTTCACGTCAATCTGCCTCACGCGTCCATCTTTAGATTGGAAGACTTTCTGGACAACGCCCTTCGGCCACACGTTCCGGGGAGAGTCAGGATCGACCACTAGCACTAGGTCACCTACCTGTAGAGGTTTCTGTTCCTCGTTCCATTTTTTTCTAGGTAGCAGCTGGGGCAGAACTTCTTTGAGCCATCGCTGCCAGAACATATCGGCCAACTTCTGGGCTTTTCGCCATTGTTTCTTCAGAAACAGATCTGAATCATCGAACGCTCCAATGACCGGTAGGTTAGAAGTTGTACCCAGGAGAAAGTGGTTAGGTGTCAAACTTTCAGGGGTGTCTGGTTCGACAGACACGTGAGATAAGGGACGGCTATCGACTATATTTTCGACCTCAGCCATCAGCGTGCTCAAAACTTCTTCTTTTGGGGCACGCTCGTTTAAAATTACCTTGAGAGAAGATTTCACACTTCGTATGAGACGTTCCCACGCCCCACCTCAGTGTGGGCTCAGCGGCGGGATAAAGTGAAATTCCATGCTATTGTTCGCCGCTTCAGCTTTCAGTACCTCGTTGTCCAGCTGCAGCATTGACTTTTGCAGTTCCTTGTCGGCACCACGTAGATTAGTTCCGTTGTCGGAGTAAAGATGGCGTGGCCAACCACGTCTGGCCGCCATACGTCGCAGAGCCATGATAAGCGAGTCCGTGGTGAGAGAAGATACGATTTCTACATGCACAGCACGGACTGTTAGGCATGTGAACAAGGCACCATACCTTTTTTCCCTGCGACGACCCACCGTAACTTCCATGGGACCAAATAGGTCGAGACCGCAAAAGGAAAAGGGGCGCTGATGATGCGCCATGCGAGCCTGAGGTAAGTCGCCCATTCTTGGTACTCGAGGTGTAGCTTTGCGTATTCTGCAAAGCATGCATTTCGAAACCACATACTTAACTGTAGGCCTAAGCCTAATTAACCAATATTTTTGTTTCAGCTCATTGACTACAGTCTCCCGATTGCCATGAGCTGCCTTGACATGAAAATGTCGGACGATCAGGTGAGCTATAGGGTTCCTACCGTCGAGGATGACCGGTCTCTTCACTTCTAGATTCACGTCGGATGCAGCGTCGATGCGGCCACTTACGCGGAGAACACCGTGTTCGTCGAGGAACGGACACAAGGTAAGTAGCTTGCTAGATTTTTGTATTGATTAACCGTTTTTTATTGCAGCTATTTCCTCGGCGAAAGTCTCGCCCTGGGCTTGGCGAAGAAGAAGATGCTCCGCTCTCTCCAGTGTGTGGCAGTCTAAAGCGCAGGTGCGGCCCTTGCATCTATCAATGAACATGAGAACTGTCGCCGTGCACCGCAGCTGCCTCAGCCACGAAGAAAATCGGTGAAGATCCGGAATCGGTAATTTACACGGGACAGGTAAGTTGTTGGTAACCATAACGTTCTCAATGTTCGATTTATTTGTTTCAGATTGGCAGACATCAGCGGGCCACGAAGACTCATCTAGGTGTAAAAATGAAGGTCCAGAAAACCACTCACCTTTAAAAATCTCATGGTCGAAATCCTCTCGTGTGGCCAAATCCGCAACATTCAATTTCGTGGGTACATACCTCCACTCATCAATACGCGTCAGATCGTCGATCTCACCTTATCGGTTTGCTTCGAATACTTGATACGTACGCGTATTGTTTCTGATCCACTGCAAGACCGTAGTGGAGTCGCACCAAAAAACCCGTCGCTTGACTGGCAATTTGTGCTCCTTCATAATAGTATCTGCCAATCTAGCAGCTAGCAGCGCAGCCTGTAGTTCCGCACGAGGTATCGTCAGCGGTTTTACAGGTACCACTCGGCACTTACTAGCTATAAATGCAACATGAATAACATTCTTATCTGTCCAGCGCCAATACGCTACGGCGCTCATAGCTTTCAAGGAGGCATCGCTATAAACATGCAACTGTAGGTAGCTATAACAGGGAGGTGTACTCACAGCTGCTGTCGTGCGCGCAACTGATAACGCGCCGGGAGCGGGCAGCGGTGAGGGTGGGCGCGCGGGGGGTGTAGCCGCCACTGGCACTCGTGTCTCAGCCTTGCTTCCGTGCGCAGTCGCATGGTAGCACCTAGGTATGCGTATACGAGCGACAACCTTTAGCAAGTCGATCCACTTACACCATTTTTCGTAGATATCCGTAGGTATGATATCGTCCCAGCCGATATGTAGCCGCCACGTATCTTGCAGCATTATGCGACCCTGAATGGTAAATGGCGCTAAAAACCCAAAAACATCAAATATAGACATTACTACTTGAAGCATAATTCGCTTCGTAGGTATTTTCTTACCTTGAATTACGTTATCTGGGATTTTCTTCAGGGATACGTCGAATCCTAATTCGTCCGTACCGGGAAACCATATTAGGCCAAGTGTGCGCTCACCTTCGAAATGATTATCTAATTTGAACTTGACCGCGGCAGTACCTAAAGTTTCTTTAGGTACAGAGTTCAATACTTGGACACTGTTGCTGGTCCAATTACGGATCCGAAATCCACCTTGTTGGTGGATATAAGAAATATTTTTTACCATCTCGATGGCACTCTCTTCATCGGGCAAACTATCTATATAATCATCTATATAGTGAGACTTACGTATAGCATGTACAGCTAGGGGCAAAGATGACTCATAGCGCTCAGCATTCTTATTTTTTATGAACTGGCTAACAAAAGGAGAACAGTTTGCACCGAATATGAGAGATGTCATAATGTAGGTTTTTACCTTTTCTGTGGGGCTGTCTCTCCACAGAAACCTGAATGCATGCTGGTCGTCCGGCTGAATTTTGACTCTGAGGAAAAAATCTTGAATGTCACCTGTCACTGCAATAGAATTTTCTCTAAAGCGCAGCATTATGCCAAGCAGTGATGACAGCAAGTCCGGACCTGTATTTAAGTAGTCATTGAGGCATAAACCATTTACCTTCGCAGCCGAGTCGAACACCAGCCGCAATTTCTTTTTGTTAGGATTGTCGATCCCAAAATGAGGTAAGTACCACGTCTTTCTAGTAGCACCAGTATCTGTCAGTTCCCGAGCAAAATTATTTTCTAACAAATGTTTAATCCTATCCCTGTACCTTTCCGAGAAACCTTTGTCCTTTCCCATTTTCCTCTCTATACTTTTCAGCCTTTTCAGCGCTGTCGGGTAGGAATCCGGCATTCGGCAGTCTTCGTCCTTCCACGGCAACCCCACCCACCAGCGACCATCGACCAGTACGGCGGTCTTTTCCAGCTTGGCTACAGCAAGTAAGTCATTTTTATTCTGACGTGGCTTACCGAATACACCCATCGAGTCCAAGGCGAAGGATCGCCTCACCTCATCATGGAGATCCTGCAGCTGCTGGTCTGGCTGGCGCGCTGTGAGCGGCGAGGGAGCTGACGGTGCTGACTCGGGTGCCGCGTCCGACACTAGCAGCGTCGCGTGGGCGGCGCCGGCGGCCGCGCACTTGGATGCGCTCCGCGGCACGTGCCACTTACCATGGACACACCAACCTAGGGGGGTAAGTGAAGCGAACGGCTCCATTGAACTACCTATATTAATTTCCTTTGGTATAATTAAGTGATAGTTATCCTGACCAATTAATATTTCAGGTTTCAAATCGGTGGTACATAACAAATGTTTTATATCAGACAAACTTTTATACCTATTACAATCAACTATAGACATACTATGCACTGGTAAATTTAAATTCTTTACAGCTCGAGCTCTAATAGAATAAACCTTATTGTCCATACCAGAAAGGTCCACGTTCGTGACGATCGATTCACAAGATAGTTCATCATTCCAGGCTCCGCGTACGCGTATTATCTCGGGCCGGCCGCGCAAACCCGCGCGCTCAGCTAGTCCGTCGCTTATTAACGAAATAGTCGACCCGTCATCGAGTAACGCGCTAGAGTTTATAATACCGTTTGCACTATATACGTATAGGCACCACTTTCAATAACACTTTGCACTCACTATCACTATTGTTTATGTGCGACACGATTTCTGTACCGGAACCAGCGGTGACGGATGTCGGCGTCGCCGGCGTCGGCTGCCGCTCCCGCGGCGCGGACGCCGGCGGTGGCGCATGCTGGATCTCGCTACGCCGCTCGGGTGGCGTGGGGTAGTGAAGCAGTGGGTGATGCGACTGGCCACAGCCATCCTTATCACAGACTGGGGCTGGGCAGGTGTCTCGATCGTGACGAGAAAGTAGGCATTTGAAACATAGGCCGCTGCGTTTTACGAATTGCCAGCGAACTTTGCGAAGGGCCTTTTTGAATTTATGGCAGGCTGTTATCTTGCTATGCGTACTCGTCTTACAGAATAGGCATTTATTATGATCATACTCGTCTGCGTGCATTAGTACAGTTTGTAAGCGAGGTTGAGTATACTCACTGTTTTTATGTTTGTGTTGATCGCTGCGCGTAGGCACAAGGTAAGTATAAGACGTAGTAGAAACTTTCACAGCTTCTTCCTTCAAGAAATCTGACAATAATAATAAACGTGACTTCTTGCTTTCTGTTATCGGTATAAAACTGTAATCTGACCACCTGGACAATAGAACCGTAGGCAGTTTCGATAAAACAACCGACACAACACTCATACCTTGTAGGTATTCTTCTCGGCCGACGGCACGCACAGCTTCCGTGAAGTTCTGTATTTTAACCGAGAAAGACACAATTTCTTTGTGGTAATCTTGAGACATTGGTTGCAACTTTTTGATGTCTTGCACTAGCTTCGATAGGATGTACTCCGGATTACCGAATCTCAACTTTAATGTTGACATTATAGTTTCAGGAGATGATGCACTCACGAGCAAAGCTGAAACGGCTTCTTTAGCAGCTCCGCGAAGACACTTCCTCAATCTCCACATATTTTCCTTAGGTGTGAAACTACATAGTTCCGTAGACTCTTCGTACGCGTGTCTGAACTGCAACCATTCCAACGGGTCGCCGGAGAACTCTGGGAGCTCCCGGGGCGTGCAAATGCGGCTGAGTAGGTTCGCGCCCGGCGCGTGACTGGTGGAGGCAGCGGCGAGATCTCTCAACGCACTGGCTAGCATCTGGACTGTATCATCTGTGCTGGCGGCGGCGGCCAGCGCCGGGGTCGGCGCAGGCGGGCCAGCCGGGTTCGGCGCGGTAAGCACGCTTGGCGCCTGCGCCCTCGGTGCCGGCGGTTTTAACGTCGCCGCCGGCGGTCCAGCTTCGTGACACTGACGCTTGCCCGTGTGAATATTATCATCGGGGGCAGGCAGGTCCATGTTCAGCTCCTGATAGCTACGTTCCATCCATTCTTCAACACGGCTACGGCTTTGGCTACCATTGTGTGAACTGTATTCTTCGTCTAGGCTAGCTAGATCAGCATCTAGCTTTTTATTTATAAGTTCCATACGAATCTGTGCCTTTTGCCTTTCAGCCTCCAAAATAAGCTGCTGCCTTTTTACCCGCATTGAAGAAGTAGAACCTTTAATGGATGTCAGGCTCCGGCGTTCGTCTTTACGTGATGCGGGTAACAATGGCGGCGGCTGCTCCGACTTGATACTGCTAGCTGGCATAGCTGCTCGGCTCAAAATAGGATGCTTGATTACTTCACTATCTTTGGCTTCCGTAGTTTTCAAAGTCGAAGAAGTAGGGTCCTGGAGTTTCACTTGTGGCAAGTCACAATCTGTTGCGCGGTTATCCGCCTCGTGGCGAGCACGTTCGCGCTGCACTGCGCTTCGTGTGTTCACCATTTTTCGCGGCGCTGGAAGTGTTTTAAACATATATCCGGCCGAAGGACTCTGTAGCTGGTGGTAGGTATGTTCAAAACGATAACGCACTTTTGACTTGTAAGCAAATTTTATTTTACAAAATATTTCGTGGCACATTCGTCGGGTGTTAGGCCTAGACTGTTCATGTAGCAAAACTACCCTTTTTATTACATTAAAAATCTTAATCTACCTTAAATTATAAATACAGTGCGACATAAAAGTGTAGAAATTAAATGAGGGCGCCACAATCGCTCAGATAGCAACCCAGTTAGTACGACCCAGCTGATCTTGATACTTGAATAGTATAATTTATTTATTGGGTATAAATAATGAGTAAATATATTAAATAAGTATGTTTATTAAATATTTGATAACTATGTAGTAGTAATAAAACAACAACTTCACAAAAAATAAGTATTTTTAATAATCAATTGCTTTCAATATAAAGTCGTCCAAAACGTTTGGGGGACGACCCTTTCTGTGTTTAGCTGGTGTTGAGAATTTCCCACCGTTTTCAGTGCCGTGTTTCACCATTCTGCGCACTGTGCTTGCAGAAACACCTTAAACGAGCAAAGTAAAAAATCACTGTCAGTCCGATGAAAGAAGTTCCGCGGTAAATAAACGTGAATATATTTTAAAATTGTTTCTTTCCATTAGGTCGATTGCATCAACAAATATGGTATAGCAAAAAAAAAAAAAATCGTATCCGCAATAAATTACATTAATTTTTGTTGCCTTACTATCAACGTTGTTAAGTCGCGCTATAACTACAACGCTATTTGTTTATCTTAGCATAACCTCAAAAATGGTAAACAAATAAATTGTAAATGATATTTGGTTCGAAAATTTTGCTTCCTGAATGTATTAATCGTTTGTAGTTAACGTTTAGTGCAACTTTCAATAGTTACTTACCAGTAAAATCTGCTGTACGATGGTAAACATCTTCTAAGTTGGATAGAAGCTTCCCAGCTTGGAATTCGGCTATACGACGCATATAAACTTTGTAAACTATACCACGGGCACCTCCATGAATTACCTTATTCATGTTTTTCTACTATTTTTCTATCCACACACAGAAATATCACACAAAAACCAAAATTCTTATGAAAATCGAAACCGATCGAGATGAATTGACAGCTCAAGTACTCATTTTAGATGTTGCCAGAAAATGAAATCTTTTAGTTCCCAAATATTTAACTTCTACTCTTTTATGTTGCACTATAAATACCCTAAAGTTTGACAGATAATATATATGAGCCGCGCGTCGCTTACAGTGTGGTATCAAACCTCATCGGTTTCTTTGTGTGTTGGCCTTATGGCACTCTCCTAATACAACACAAACGCGTCTTCACGCCGACAGAGGGCACTTTTCGATTTCGCCGTACAAATGAACGTGACGGTCGCGTGTTCGCGATAGACATTGCAAGCTGTAATACTCATTGGCCATTACCCTACCCAAAGATACCGCAGAATTATTATTAGAGCTAATACTTAATCAACTAACCACTTTACCAGCAAAAACGAGCTTGATGCTGAACAAAATGAATTTTAATCTTATCTGAAGCAGCCATAGAGCAAAAATATCAACGTAATACGTTTTATAAGAGAGGCCGTTTCTTTATTTATTTAAGACAACGGCTTTTCGCTTTCCCTAACCAGTACTCTCTGGCAGTACTGTACTCGACCTGGCGTCCTATTAAAGGCTCCTTCGTTTGTGCTAGTTGCTTTATCTTTTTTTTAATGTTTTTTAGTTTTAAAAGGTTTTTTTAGGAACTGTGTTAACAGAATTGTGAGGCAGTGTTAAAGTGCTAAGATGGAGTTTCTAGTTGTTCCGTTTGTGAATGGAAAATGTATTGTTTCTTATTGTTTTAACACTACTGTATCTTGTTTGAAGGAGGCTTTCGTTTGAAGTGTGTTTGTTGGTAGCTGTTTCTATATTTAATAACTAAGCTATTGTTTGAAATTCTGTATATATAAATCTTACAGTGAAAAAGTAAAGGGAACTTCCTGATGTTGCGACGCATTTAAACCCATTGAACGTTAATTAGCAGATACAATAGAAACAATAATAGCTTACGCATACATGGTGTGTGCGCGACGTTTCAGAGGTCATCCATCGGTATGCGATATCGCGCACGCATTTTCTAAGGATTTCGCAACGAACGCAATTCCAAGTGCAAATCGGGTGAATCGCATCTCATTGGGTCCATGCGAACGCAATTGCAATTTTGCTTAGTAAAAATTGTTTATCGGTGTTATATAAATAGAATTGCTTAGATATTTTCACGGCAGAAGAGGTCTACCGTATTAAACGTTACTGTAAACGTTTAATACCTCTTGCGTGCTACATTGGTAATTCATGCGGATTCGTGCCTAATGTAATCTTGGCATTACCAGAAATGGTTGTCAACGCATTGTCGTTTTTCTGAATCTTGTAAATTACGTAATGGGATTGATTTATAATTCGGGCACTCGACATTTTTATAATCCTTGGGGTAATTTGTTGTTTCAATTTAAGATCGCTTTTTTTGAATGTACTTGAAAAGTGATCCACATTGTACTTAAGTCCAATGTCCAGCAGTGGACTCCGAAAGGCTAAAGTGATTGATTCACGATTTAAAAATAGATCTTGGGTTTCTAAGGCCTATATTCCATGTCCAAGTGGTATTTATTGATATCAATTGACGGTTTTTTCGATTTCATGTGACTCAATCCAGTGAAGGTTCTTCAAACAGACTTGGAATCTAGTGCGAAACTATGTTCTCGATAAATGTTTATCATTAATTTTATATAGAGAAATTCAAAAGCCATGTAAGATCGGCAAAAAAACTGTACCGAACAAAGTCCCAAACAATTTACACTTCCGCCAACGTATGATCGCGTCGAAAAACTGACGGAAAAATTCTAGCAGATACCACTGAAGTTTCCGAATCCAGTTTAGCAAGTTTATACCCACTTACGAATAGAGAATACTCGTGTAATTGGCAAATTTTTGAAATTGGCATCACTAACCATTTAAACAACCACATAGAAAAGACTATTGAATTTAAAATAAATGTTAAATAAACAAAACAATTTATCACGGTTGATATTCTAAATTTAAAAGTCCCGAACCAAAAAGTTCCGAAGTAAGATACCATCGATCATTCCATAAGTTTTATAATACCCGTGATAAATGATAGGAAAGGCGTCGACTGTAACTTATTTTAGTTTTCTTAACTATCTGAATAATCTCTTCGACAATTTTTGTTAAAGAAACTTCTGAATTTCTGTATTATGAAGTGTCTTTTCTGTTCTTTATAAATGTTTTCTTTCTTCACTAATTCTTAGAAAATATATTAGGAATAATAATACTCGTAGTTTAATCTTTTGAAGTTTTTTTTCTTTTCGTGTTGATTGACTAATCAAATGTTGTTGAAGTAAGTGAACAATTCTCCCATTTGCCACTTTCAGGATCTGAAAGGTGTGGGGTTTGAATGTTTCGTGGCTGTTGGATGGCAAATAAGCAAGGGTCCCACCTGAAAGTAAATAGAAGGCATAACGCGTTTCCATCTGCTTAGATATAAGCCGTTTTGGTCTCGCAAGCTTTTTATTATTGTATTTTTTTGAATTTTTGCTTATTCTGTGTCTCCTGTACAAATAAATACTTTCCTTTATTTCTTTCCATCTTGTAGATAATGCCGGAAAAAGGCTACTGTGCTTGTTATCATACTCTTACAACAGGACACACAATCTCACACATCACAAGGACAGGCGAAACAGGAATAGTATGATGCTACCTACGTCTTTTTTAAACAAATACAAGAACAAACCCGGATATTCCTCTAGCACAAGTAAATATAACACCCAAAAATAAAAGTCCCATACACTTTTGCAAAAACCGCAAGGAAAGAACAGTTAGGAGCACTTTTGCAGACAGAACTTTTTTTGTTGATACAAAGTGGAATGTTGCAGCCAACTTCTCAGATTCTTTGTAGACAGGTTCTTTTTGTGAGTATAGTGTGCTAGTTTGTTTTACCTTTGTTTCTAGAAATGTGAGGGTTTTATGCTTAGTTCTTACCTTCATACCTATCAGCAATCGTTAAAGGATTTTTAGACCCGTATTGTCATTCAAAGTGCTCAATTGAATTTTAGGTTCAGTTTTTGGAAAGAAAATTATTTTGAAACTTTTGCTGGAATGATCTTCAACAGCTAATTGCATCACTTGACCTATGTGTAATTTGTGTTCAAAATATATATTTTTATCTGCAACCGAAGGTTAGTAATTTAATACTTGACTCTTAGTAATAGCAAACTCTGATGTTTTAGACAAAGAAACAAATTAATTAGCGATAAAGAATAATTGAGATTGGCCATGGTGTACAGTCTAAAACTGTACATATTTTGCTGACGCGGTGCCGTGCACCATACGTGCGTCATTCCAATAATATTATAAATACACATGAAACACTTTAAATCAATAAGTACGATAACTGCTACGCGGTGACTAACATTAGAGAAAGGAATCGTCAACAGTATTACTTGTAAACACAAAAATACGTAATAAATCTAACGAAAACTGAGTGATCTTTTCTCTTCGTGCTTCAACCTCAACAACAACAACTCTGCAAGTGTACGAACCGTACATTTTTTGGTCCTTCGAGCCGGATATTTGGTGCCACTGTGTCTCTTTACGGTAGCGAATCGGTTTAGCTGGTCTCCCAGAAGCGGGTCGCCCCAGCTAGATTGAGAAGTCGCATAATATCGTGACAGAGGTGCAAGGGTGCTGAGTTCCACTGACCATTTCAAATCAAGTAAGTCAACGATTTCAAGATTTGAAACGGAGAAGACTACAAGCAACGCAGTAGCCTTCGCAATACAACGCAACGCTCTCCTGCCACAGTCAACGACGTGTCAGCAAGCATCAACATGGATATGCTAGAATTGCAGTCAACGTGCTTCGATAACATCAAAGCATTATGTGTCAACTATCGCAAGGATTCATCATCACGAAAATCTGTGGAATACCTGAAGAAACGCTTGTCGTCGCTAGAAAACCAATGGCAAGACTTCGAAGGCAGGCATGCCCAACTGTTGCTCGAACTAGAAGATAAGAACATAGCATATTTCAAGGACGACATCTACGAAAAAACTAAAGAAATGTTCTTATCAACTAAAACAGACATAACTAGCAAACTGACGACTTTGAGCAAACAAAACGTGAAGTTCGACCTAGGTGGGACTTCAGAAGATGACGACAGCAACATACAACTCTTGCTTAACAAGCAAGAATGCAATTTCAACGCGATTCACCGTGTCATCTCCAAGATTGACTTAATCACTATATCGGAAAGATGGGAACTGGAAGACCACTTCGCAACCTTGAAATCGAAATGGGAACCCATCGATAAACTTCATTGGGAAATAGACTTTCAACTGAAAGGATCCAACGAACATTACTACAAAATGTTCACGGACGTTGAACAACAATATGATGAGCTAAAGAGGAAAATCCATGCCAAAATCTGGTCCACCGTCCACTACCAGAAATCGACACCTAAGATCGAAATCCCTGAGTTCTCCGGCAACTACAGTCAGTGGATCTCCTTCAAAGACCTATTTCTGGAAGCTATTCACAAAAACCCTATGATCAACAACGCGCAGAAAATGCAACACTTAAAGACCAAGCTGCGAGGAGAAGCTGAACGCTTAGTGCAGCATCTGACCATTAGCACTGAAAACTATAACTCATGCTGGGATATATTAATTCAGCGCTACGACAATCGTCGCCTCCAGTTTACTTCATTTATGAACAACATGCTAAATCTGCCGATCATACAACATGCAGACTCATACAATTTGAAGAAGATGCATGACGTCATTACCGAATGCCTGAACGGCATCTCTAACATCGGTATTGATACTTCAACTTGGGACCCGATCATTGTGCACATCATGTCACAAAAACTGGACTCCAGTACTTTGAGTGACTACATGAAAGAACTTCAAGATCACAGAGAACTACAGAACCTCCACGACTTCCTGTATTTCCTCGAAACACAGTTCATGGCATACGAAACGATGAAATCAGCTAAAAGGGCGAACCCTACAGCCACAGAAAAATCATCCAACTGGAAAACATCCAACAAGCAAACCCAGATGAAGAAACATAACTATAACTTCAATCAAAATAAAACAAACAACTATCATGCTATTTACGGTAAATGCCCATTCTGCAACGGAAGTCACGTTCTGCGCCAATGTGACAAATTCCTACAAATGGACTTTGGCAAGCGAAATGACACCGTGTCGAAACTGCAGCTGTGCAAAAACTGTTTATTCAGCCACGGAAATGACGAGTGCAAATCCACGAAAATGTGCAAAGAATGTAACTTGAAACACAACACACTATTGCACAATCCGGACAACCAAACCATAACGTCAGCGACTAGAAAAAACAATGTTGAACAACGCCCTTCATCTCAACAACCAACATCTAACCATTTGTCTAAAGACAACATGGAGGTTCTACTGACTACGGTCCAGCTGAGAATAAAATCTGCAGATGGGACTTATGTAACACTACGTGCGTTGCTCGATCAAGGCTCACAGGTGAACTTGATAACAGAAAACGCTGCACAAATATTACGTCTTCCTCGGCGCGGGATCAACGCATCAGTATCGGGAATCGGCTCTGTTTCCAGAGAATGCAGGGGAAAACTGAAACTTACCTGTCAATCGATTCACTCCGATTATAACTTTGAAACTCAAGCACTTATTATGACGAAGCTAACAAACAACCTGCCTATGAAAACGTTCGAGAAAGGTGCATGGAGTCACTTGAAAAACTTGAAACTTGCAGATCCTGACTTCAACGTATCTCGGCAAATCGACCTATTACTAGGAGCCGACGTATACTCCGAAATTATCCTAGGAGGTGTATTGAAAGGCAATAACAGCTCCCCAGTTGCACAACAAACGCAAATTGGGTGGATTTTATGCGGAAAGATGAAACAAACGTTTAACTGCCACGTTACTGTAGTCAACTTAGAGGATTTAACAAAATTTTGGGAGAATGAAGAAATTCAAAAAACTAAAGATATCCCCAAAGATGACCAGTGTGAACAATTTTATAACGAAACTGTAAGAAGATCATTTGACGGAAAGTACATCGTCAAAATGCCTCTAGTTCCAGACTACAAAGAGAAACTAGGCAAGTCTAGAACAATTGCGGTTTCGCAGTTTCTACAGTTGGAAAAACGGCTAGAGAAGAACGAAAAGCTTTCCTCCATGTACAAAAAATTCATGGAAGAGTACGCGGATCTGGGTCACATGAAATTAGCACCTCAGATACCTACTGACGTCTACTTCTTACCGCACCACGGGGTCTTGAGAGAAAACTCGACAACAACAAAGTTGAGGGTCGTATTTAACGCCTCTCAAAAAACTACGACTGGCGTCAGCCTGAACAACGTCATGGAAAAAGGCGCCAACTTACAAAAGGACATTCAGGCCCTTATACTGAAATGGCGAACGTATAAATACGCATTTACGGCTGACATTGAAAAGATGTACCGCTGCATTTGGATTTCAAAAGAACAACAACATCTACAGAGAATTGTATGGCGGGACTCACGAGATCAACATCTTCGCGATTACCAGCTCTGCACAGTAACCTACGGGACCAAATGCGCACCATGGCTAGCTATGCGAACATTGAAGCAACTAGCCATTGACGACGGTCACAAACATCCGGCAGCTGCCAAGACACTCATAGAAGAATGCTACGTAGATGACGTCATTAGCGGCCATAACAACCTCACAGAAGCGAAAAAACTGCAAAACTCCTTGATCCAACTGTTAAAAGGAGGAGGTATGAATTTACGGAAGTGGACAGCCAATGACCGCGCTATACTGGAAGACTTACGCAAGGATCAAATTTCAACTCAAACCATGTTTGATTTTAAAGGGGAAGAATCAAGCAAAACGTTAGGCCTCGGTTGGAATCCAAACAGCGACAACTTCCACTTTAACTGGCCTGTGGAAAACTCCAAACAACTAACAAAGAGATCTTTACTCTCAGCCATATCAAGATTTTACGACCCATTGGGTTGGCTCTCCCCAGTAACGGTCAAGGCCAAACTACTATTCCAGAAAGTCTGGATGAGTAAACTTAGCTGGGATGACATAGTGCCCAGCAACATTGAATCTGAGTGGCTGAACCTAAAAACAGAACTGCCGTTCATTAATAAAATAACGATAAATAGATGGATTGGCGACACACAACAATGTGTCGAATTGCTAGGCTTCTGCGACGCAAGTGTAAAGGCGTACGCTTGCGTTATTTACAGCAAGGCGTTCAACGAACATGGCCAACCCATCGTAACTCTACTTGCTGCTCGAACAAGGGTGGCTCCACTGACTCAGAAAACAACACTACCAAGACTGGAACTGTGTGGTGCTCAGCTACTAGCTGACTTGATGGAGAAAACCAAGGAAACATTCTGTGGATATAACATATCAACACGGGCTTGGTCGGATTCTCAAGTGGTCCTCGCGTGGATTCAAGGCGAAACATCAAGATGGGAAACTTACGTAGCCAACAGAGTTACAAAGATCAAAAACGTCATTCCTGCAGCTCAGTGGCATTATGTCAAATCAGAGCAAAATCCAGCAGACTGCGCCTCAAGAGGTCTTTTGCCAAGCAAACTAGTAAACTTCAACCTGTGGTGGCAAGGCCCAGAGTTCTTAACAAAACAAGATCCGCCGGCAGATATGCCTTGCACTTTCCAAACGAATTTTGGCGGCTTAAACCACGCTAAAATCACGCAAGAAAATATCGATCATAATATAATTATCAATTTATTGAGCAAATGCAGCTCATTGACACAAGCAAACAGGGTCATCGCATGGATATTACGCTTCATTACAAATGTGCGCAATAGGACGAAATCGGAAACTACGTACCTAACAACAAGTGAACTAAGCGCAGCGCGCATTAGTATCATTATTCAAGCGCAGCGATTGCAGTTCAATTCTGAATACAAACAAATCGTTAACAACGAAACAGTATCAAAGAAAAGCGCAATTTGCAAATTGAATCCTTATGTAAACAAAGCGGGCATCATCTGTGTCGGAGGTCGTCTTAAACACTCAAGATTAACTGGGGATATGAAGAATCCAATAATCGTACCACATAAAGGAAGATTTACACAACTTCTTATAGAACAAGCACATTCAGCCACATTACATGGAGGAGCTCGGCTAACGCTGACTTATATTAGACAGCGTTACTGGATCGTTGGCGGCAACCGGGCTGTCAAGAACCAACTTCGAAGATGTGTACGCTGCCATCGCTTCAACAAGACAGATAGCTATCAACTGATGGGTGACCTACCACCGCAAAGGATCACTCCGTGCCGCCCTTTCACGCACACAGGAGTAGACTTTACCGGTCATGTGGATGTTAAACACAACAAGGGTAGAGGCGTAAAAACTTCAAAGGGATACATAGCCATATTTATATGTATGGCGACGAAAGCTGTTCATATTGAACTCGTATCAGACCTTAGCACAGAAACGTTTATGGCGGCCTTCCAAAGACTATGTGCAAGACGCGGCACCCCGAAACACATGTACTCTGACTGTGGTACCAACTTTATCGGCGCTGCAAAGGTGCTTCGTCAGGAATTCGAAGAGTTCAAACAACTACTGAAACCAGATGTTTTCAACGAACTGGCCAAATTGGAGGTGGAGTGGCATTTCAACGCCCCCGCCTGGCCAACTGCTGGCGGTCTGTGGGAAGCTGCCGTCAAGTCTATGAAGCACCATCTGCGACGAGTACTGGGGGACCAAAAACTAACGTACGAGGAGTTCATAACGATTTTAGCAAAAATAGAAGCCTGCATGAATTCAAGACCTCTGTGCCCGCTAACTGAAGATCCAGAAGAGTTCTACAACTGCCTAACGCCTGGACATTTCCTTACAGGAAGCCCAATATTGTCCATGCCACTCTCGGATTACAGTGACGTAAAAAACATTGATTTACGCCGTAGATGGCAGCTTACCGAGCATATGTTTCAACAATATTGGAAAAGCTGGTCAAACGATTACCTTACCACTCTACAAACACGTAGTAAGTGGAACAAGCCTTCTAGAAACGTTAAAGAAGGCGATGTAGTACTGGTGAAAGAAAACAATCTACCGCCGGGAAAATGGGCCCTAGGTCGGATTCTGGAAACACATCCAGGATCTGATGGATATGTTCGAGTAACTACTGTTAAAACTCAAGCAGGAATCATAAAGCGCCCAATAACAAAACTGTCGCCATTACCATTGAACTCTGAAACTGAGGAAACCAAAGAAAACGAAATGAAAAATAAGCCTCCACAGAAATCGAAAAACGAACGGCGGAAGAAGTCAAAGAATCTTATCTCAACGTTACTAATAACAATGTTATCATTGTTTACATTTGTAACGGGATCTTATACCGCCACCGATGGCACGCGCGGAGCGCCGGCGGCGACCGCTCAGATTACAAGTCTGGAACGCGAGCGGCCCATATACTATGACACCGTCGGCAAAATGCAAGTAGTGCACGATGAATGGATACTAATGATGTACTACAACCTAACAAACTATTGGGATGGGACTCGTCGTACTCAAACTTACTTCGAGAATATTCACAACTTATGCCAAAAAACGAATCTACAACACTGCAGATCAACCATGGAACAATTAAATCATGAACTAGAACTTCTAAACTACTACAACTCTATACTTATAAATCCCCACAAACACCTGAGCAACAGGAAGAAACGGGGTCTAGTCGACGGAGTCGGCTACATAGCTAACAGTCTGTTTGGGATATTGGACCAACAATTCGCTAAGAAATATCAAAACGATATTCAATCTCTGCAAACCAATGAGAACTACTTACTTGAGTTATTAAAAAATCAAACAACGATTGTGGAGCTTGAGAATCAAGTATTGAAACAAACTGAAGACAATATTCAGCGTCAATTCAACTCCATTGATAACTTTATCAATCAGACCAATAAAAATATAGCATCCATCGAAACGGAAATGGAAATACTTTCGGCTACTACCTACCTCAACTCTGCTTCGTTAACGACGTACCTATTGATCAACAGCTTGAGGACGTTCCAGGATATGCTGTTTAATACTCTAACTAACGTCTACCAAGGTCATGTAGATGTCCATCTGATAAGTCCGGTGCGTCTGATTCAAAAATTAACGGAAATATCCGGAAGCCTTCCGAAATCTTTATCGCTACCAGTTGAGAACTACAAAGAAAACATTAAAGATATCTACAAGCTGATCAATGTGAAAGCACGAGTTACTGAAAATTACTTTCTTTTCGAAGCACATATTCCACTTGTAGCTAACGAAGATTTCGTAATATACCAAGCGATACCTTTACCGGTTAACAATGCTAAGGAAACTACATATGTGCAGTTATCAAACGAGTACATCGCTGTCAACTTCAAGAAGAACATTTACGTGTCTATGTCCAAAGATGACTTGAAACACTGCATGCAACAAAAATCGCAGAATTTCTTATGCAAGAAAAACCTGCCATCATTTGACCTACACAGCAAAAACGCTCCTTGTGAGGCAAAACTGCTATCGCATCAAAACAATGAACCTTGTGACGTCGAACGCGCGTTATGCAAAGACACTTGGATAGAGTTACAAACTCAAAACAGCTGGCTGGCGATTTGCTGCGAAACGTGTGCATTACGAATCATATGTAGCAACGACGTCACATCACAAACCATTGCATTATCGAGCATAGTGACATTATCTCAGGGATGCGTACTGCAATCCAACGACTTAACCATCTACGCTCAACGCCGATACAGCAGTCATATGAAGATGGATTATGAGTTTACAGCTCCAACATTTGATACATCTATTAACAAGATAGTGAACTTAACATATCGTTATGCTCCAAATATCCTTCAGTCAAAGGCTACGGATCAGGAAATTGTAACAATTGATCAGAAAATTGCAACTCAACGGCAAAATGAAGCTTCACTACCAACACTAACAAGTCACGACATTCATCAATATGCCATAAGTTACTCTTTGCTGGCGATCGCCATCATAGTCGTACTTGTCGTGGTTGGGAGAAATCGTTGTCCACACTATTGCACACACAACGCTAAGAACAAAACTTCGAGTCAACCTGAAGATATTGAACTTCAAGTTTTCCGCAAAACAGAGTGCCAGCAGCATGAAACCGTCGCAGCACAAACAACAAAGGACTTGCGGCGGGAGCCTCAACCTGGGAACAGGAACATCGCCTTTCTATTTGATTGATTAATTACTTAACTAACTTTGTGATGACTTTTCCTTTCTCTTCTCGTTGGTTTCTTCTTTTTGGGTTGCCAAGATGTACAGTCTAAAACTGTACATATTTTGCTGACGCGGTGCCGTGCACCATACGTGCGTCATTCCAATAATATTATAAATACACATGAAACACTTTAAATCAATAAGTACGATAACTGCTACGCGGTGACTAACATTAGAGAAAGGAATCGTCAACAGTATTACTTGTAAACACAAAAATACGTAATAAATCTAACGAAAACTGAGTGATCTTTTCTCTTCGTGCTTCAACCTCAACAACAACAACTCTGCAAGTGTACGAACCGTACACATGGTTTCATAGAATGTAATTTTGTCCAAGCTCTCCTAGGCAGGAATATCACCACAGGGGTGTGCCCTAACATGCGATGTACAGAGAGGGCTCGGGGTGGTCTTTTGAGTTCACGGGGCCTCTTCTACGTGCTGATGGTGATCACCGGGTGGTTTTAGTGAGGTGAAAATCCCACACTCCCTGGTCTTTTGCCCCAAAAGTCCTGGCACCTTTTGAAGGTTTCCCATAGAAAAAAAAGGCAGCACTAAGCAGCTACCTACTCCGTTTAACAAATTCTTCTTTTTCGTGTGAGGATTTGGCCACCTCTGTTGTCAGAGTTATTTAAGCTAACTCTGGGAGCCCCACAGGCCTCTTGATTTGGCTATTTCAGCCTAACTTTATCCATATAAGTCCAGATTTTCGCAAGATTTTTTTCTTCACCGTTGCCTGTGATTTCCAAGATAAACTTGGAAAGAACATATTAATTTGATATAGTCACAATGGTACTTGCCCAGATTTGAACCCCAAAGTGGGGTCCACGAGGCCACCGCGACATATGTTTAACTCATGAGCGTATTGTGCCACAAGATGCTCAGTTTTCATTCTTAATTTTAAGCAAAATATTGCAAACACAGTCTCGTCTACGAACCAGAGTTCTATTCAGCAACAAAACTTTGTATATAATGAAAACAAAACACGTAATTTAATGTAGCAACCAAGCAAAACATGATATCGTGTTTATTAAATATACAAGAATGTGAATGAAACAAACACAAATATATATAAAGAAATATTGTTACAGTATTCTCGTTCCTACGTGTAATGATGAGTAATGTATGTTCCAGAATAAGTAGGTAGTTTCAGCATATTTACTCGAGGTAATTAGATTTATCGCAGTTGAAATGCTGAATTGTTTCTTACCGATATTTTTTGGCTGTGTGGTTCCTTCCATGGGATATCTTCCTCTTTTTACATATTTCACGTCCACGCGTGTCTTACATTTTTTTATTATAATAGTGTTGAAGATATAAGGAATTTTCTCCACGTGGATACCTAAGAAGTGAAATGTAACGATATTCATTTTAAGGAACATATCATCGGGCATCAGACGTCTGTCGTCAATAGTTTGGCCACTCATGGCAACACGGTCGTCCATTAACATCATGTATTGGCTAGATGAGGATTTAATGTTGTTTTTGCGTAGCTGAATTGGTCCAAACAAATCAGAATCGAAATTTTTCACTTAAGAATTTCTCAATCATACTTTTTTATCAATTTTAGGGCTAATATGCGGCCGGTCTATTGTCAGTGAAGCTTACTTATTTTGAATCGGCAAGCTAAGGATAAAACGCCCTCAGGCCAGGTGGAGCAGCAATCTTCAAAGGGAGACTGTTAGTAGCTCTGTAAGATAGTGACCAGTGGTTTGCAATTAAGATTTTGTACAGCATTGGATTTCGTTATACTGATAATGACGATGCAATTATTCTGATTTAGCCTTCATTTGTCTGCATCTGCCTCCAATAAAACCGACCATTACGAAACGGACAAGAACATTCAAACTCATTAACATAATGAATCCTAAACAGAAATTTGCAATGCAACTGCAAATTTGCTTTATTAGCACAAAAACTGGGTTCTAATTTAAATTGGGTGTAGTTTATTTACACATTATATATTACACCGCTTGACCTACACTTTAGCCCAGCGGTTCTCAAAAAGTGAGGCGTGCCCCACTTGTAGCGTCACACAAGGACACTCTAGATGACATGATGCTAACAATTTATTCAGGAGTAACAGTAGCAAATTGCTTGACATCATTTTGCAGGCCGTTTAGCTTACTTTATTAGTAGCTAGCTTAGTTTCCCCTAACAGATAATGGTGTAGTGATTTTTGAAGAATGTTAGGACCACGTTTTGATTCTGGGTGTAGCTAAGTTAGCCATGTACGCCAGGAACCCCACAGACCACGGACTGAATAGGAATCTTAATGCGAAACATGGATTTCCTATACTATTACTACAACTGCTAGGGGGCAAGAATTGTAAAAGGTTGGAAACCACTGCTTTAGACGGTTAAATCTAGGGTAAGAGCTAAAACTTTGTTAATTAAGCGACTGCTTAATTGCTCAACTATACCTATTTATATGAAAATATCACCCTAAATTATATTGGGGTATATTTAGGTTAGTAATGTTCATAAATAGCAGTCTGAGTTGCTTTAAAATTTGCACTTACTAACAGTAATACTCGTTAAGTACTAATGGTGGACAATATTTTTAAAACGATGGCGGTTAGTTAACGGTTATCCTAAATCCACAGCTATTAATTACCTAATTGAAATAAATAACTTATATTAAATAACTTAATCTTCAAAGAAAATATCAATGATTCACATATTAGACGCATAGTGGAGTGATACGATCGTTCATCGGAACATCTGTTAATAAGAAATATGTTTTGCAGAAATTGGCCTTAATTGTCTACTCCTGTAATATTTATTTATCAATCGTAAGACAACATCCACAACCGTTACTGTTTGTAGAAACATGTGTTTGAAATTTTAAGTAATTCTGAGGCTCTAGACAATTATACTCTGATTTTTAATTTCGTAGACTAAACTGACATTTGGGGGGTTGTCACTTTATCGTTACATAAAAAATAGTGTCGTATCCTGACTTTTCTGAGTGATCGAAAGTTGATCGAAAATGGAACGGCAATAAAATTACATTTTTTAAGAAACTAGCGGCCCTCATTTAGTTTCTACTCATTTATATTAGATTTCATTTTATCGATCGCATTTATTATAATATTTTATTTAAATATATTACGTTTTTTTTTTTTTTTTTATATCAATTAATAAAATTAAATTGGGGAGTCATGTCTCATCGATTCGATTAATCACTTTTGTTTGAGCCTTACCTACAACACAATGTTTCGCACTTGCAACATTAAAAAAAATGTCATTGGCAGCTTTCAGTTTAGTCTACGAAATTAAAAATTACGGTATAGTATTATTTTATGTCAGCGATGGCTATGGTCGAAATGCCAAAATGATGGATCACGTGACATTTGATAGCGATTGACATTCCTATACATTTTTGACATTTGTCAATCACCACGCTTTCTACCTCGGTTCTATGTTAAATCGAATATAAAGCGTGTCGTTCATTTGTTTCGAATTACCTTACCTACCTATTTAAATACCAATACATTATCGTTCTCGTTATAGGCAACAGCGTCCCTATTCATCCCATCCTCCTTTCATCCTCTTAAGCGTTTGATTCATTATGTAGCAGATATCATTGGGCACCGCTATCCGGAGCCACTTAATCTACACATTTTACAAGCCAACCTGCTTCTATAACGTGCTTGGGAATTTAATATATTTTTTTTGTTAGAGTGTGGTTCCATGGTCGTAACAAATTATGTTAATAAAAAAATGTTCGAAATTTTTAAATTACTGCTTCTGATTTATTGGTTGGTCCTAGATTCGATGTCCGGGATTAGTGAGCTTAGAAGCAAGCCGGACTCTAGATTTGTGCCCGGTTGATTATAATAGGCTCACGCTCACCCCTATAATCACAAAAACATAAATGACTAGGGTGATGAGGGTTTACTACAGTGTGTACAACTCTGCCTTATCCTTTGAGATTCACACGCATGATGTTATGTTATTAGAAAATTAATGAGATTTTTCCTAAAAACTAAATAACTGTAACGTACGGTTCGGTTTTGAAAAGGGATCATCTGCTTTTTCTGAGAAGTTCCCTTTAGATGTCCCACAAGTGACAGCAAACAATTCGAAATCGAACTACCTTCTTGTTTTTAAATTGAATCATCGTAGCTACACATCTTAGACCCTGGATAAGTGACATACTATCATCGAAAGCGTGGCGATAGCGATTGGGAACATGTCAAAAATGTATGGCAATGTCAAACGCTATCGAAATACCACGTGATCAATCCCTCAAATTTTGACATTTCGACGATAGCCATCGCTCACGTCGAATGACACTTGACTCCTTTCAAATTTCGAATAATGGTGATTACAGATTTTTTGAAACTTCTGTGGGAACTATCTTCATCAACGTCTACTTTATGGCCGGAATGGATAATCTACTAATTCTTATTTCAAATCCCTAAAAATAAATGATCATTAAAAATTTATTCAAATAATTCTAGTTACACTTAGCAGAACTCACCTTTAAAGGTACGATCGAAGCGGACCCTATTCTTTCCTTTGTTTTAAATATTCATCACCTGCAACTCTCCGACTTAATTTAGGGGACATCGTAATCTGGCATTCGCAGTAAGCTTTAAATACCTTTTTAACTTACCTTTGTTTTATTTTTTTCTACAATTTATTTTCTTCTAATGGATTGGTTCGAGATTGCCTGTAGTATTTACTGTAATCTTGACTTTTGTTTAGTGAAAAAGGACGCGTAAAATTAGTATTATTTTGAAGATTTTGCGCTGCGCTGCGTGTCTCTGATTGCCTCAAGGATCAATTATTTGTATAGCTTACAGATAGTTGTGCCGGATCTGGATGTCATCATCATTTTAGACGAAAGATGTCCACTGCTGGACATAGGTCTCCCCCAAGCGTCGCCACATTGACCGGTACCGTGCGTCCCGCATCCAGCGCTTCCCCGCAACTGTCCCAGGTCATCGGTCCACCTGGTGGGAGGCCTTCCAACGCAACGTGGAAGACGGTTTGCGGTCGCCACTCCAGACCCTTTCTGCCCCATCGGCCAACCGTTCTGCGAGCAATGTGCCCTGCTAACTGCCACTTAAGTTTGGCAATTCTTTGGGCTATGTCGGTAACCCTGGTTCTCTTCCGGATCTCTGCATTTCTGATTCGAATTCAATTTCTTGTGTATGTGATTTTAGTCTTTCTGTCTGTCCGTCGTCTGTCACACAATTTTGTGCCGAAGATTTTTTTAACTTTCCATTGACCGACGAACTTAAAATTTGGTGATAATGTTTATTATTACATATACTTTACTAACAAATACCATTAGATGAGTAAATCAGATTTTTTCTTTGGTACGGAAAGATAAATTTGCGAAGTCCGACACGCACTGGGCCAGTGCACGTAATTACTTTATTATACTTTTCTAACTGTGCTGTTTATAAATCATTATAGACAGTCTGAATAAAACAGCAGTAAAGACAAGAAGACAATCGTCAACAAAGAAACACATTGTGTGGTATCAAACCTCATCGGTTTCTTTGTGTGTTGGCCTAATGGCACTCTCCTAATACAACGCGATCATCGCGCGAAAACGCGACCGTCGCGTTTATTTGTATGGAAAACACAAACGCGTCTTCACGCCGACAGAGGGCACTTTTCGATTTCGCCGTACAAATGAACGCGACGGTCGCGTGTTCGCGATAGACATTGCAAGCTCTAATACTCATTAGCTGTTACCCTACCAAAAACATACCACAAAATTGTGATTAGATCTAATACTTAATCATCAAACCACTTAACCAACAAAAACGAGCTTGATGCTGA
This sequence comes from Orthosia gothica, assembly GCA_949775005.1. Taxonomy (NCBI): domain Eukaryota; kingdom Metazoa; phylum Arthropoda; class Insecta; order Lepidoptera; family Noctuidae; genus Orthosia; species Orthosia gothica. Next base: position 71,625 of record CATKRY010000074.1, read on the forward strand.
GCAAAATGAATTTTTAATCTTATCTGAAGCAGGTATAGAGCAAAAATATCAACGTAATACGTTTTATAAGAGAGGCCGTTTCTTTATTTATTTAAGACAACGGCTTTTCGCTTTCCCTCACCAGTACTCTCTGGCAGTACTGTACTCGACCTGGCGTCCTATTAAAGGCTCCTTCGTTGGTGCTAGTTGCTTTATCTTTTTTTTTAATGCTTTTTAGTTTTAAAAGGTTTTTTTAGGAACTGTGTTAACAGAATTGTGAGGCGGTGTTAAAGTGCTAAGATGGAGTTTCTAGTTGTTTCGTTTGAGAATGGAAAATGTATTGTTTCTTATTGTTTTAACACTACTGTATCTTGTATGAAGGAGGCTTTCGTTTGAAGTGTGTTTGTTGGTAGCTGTTTCTATATTTAATAACTAAGCTATTATTTGAAATTCTGTATAATCTTACAGTGAAAAAGTAAAGGGAACTGCCTGATGTTGCGACGCATTTAAACCCATTGCAATAATAGCTTACGCATACATGGTGTGTGCGCGACCTTTTAGAGGTCGTCGATATGCGATATCGCGCACGCATTTTCTAAGGAAATTCAAGTGCAAATCGGGTGAATTGCATCTCATTGGGTCCATGCGAACAAACTTGCAATTTTGCTTAATAAACGCTTATCATTGTAATATAAATCGAATTGCTTAGATATTTTAACGGCAGAAGAGGTCTACTGTATTAAACGTTTCTGTAAACGTTTAATACCTCTTGCGTGCTACATCGGTAATTCATGCGGATTCGTGCCTAATGTAATCTTGGCATTACCAGAAATGGTTGTCAACGCATTTTCGTTTTTCTGAATCTTGTAAATTACGTAAGGGATTGATTTATAATTCGGGCACTCGACATTTTTATAATCCTTGGGGTAATTTGCTGTTTCAATTTAAGCTCGCTTTTTTTAAATGTACTTGAAAAGTGATCCACATCGTACTTAAGACCAAAGTGGACTCCGATAGGCTAAGTTGATTGATTAACGATTTAAAAATAGATCTTGGGTTTCTAAGGCCTGCATTCCAAGTCCAAGTGTTATTTATTGATATCAATTGACGGTTTTTTAGATTTCACGTGGCTCAATCCAGTAAAGGTCCTTCAAACAGGCTTGGTATCTGGTACAAAACTATGTTCTCAATAAATGTTTATCATTAATTTTATATACAGAAATTCAAACGCCATGTAAGCTCAGCAAAAAAAACTGAACCGAACAAAGTCCCAAACAATTTGCACTTCCGCCAACGTATGATCGCGTCGAAAAACTGACGGAAAAATTCTAGCAGATACCACTGAAGTTTCTGAATCCAGTTTAGCAAGTTTAAACCCACTTATGAATAGAGAATACTCGTGTAAATTTTCACAAATCCACTGCGTCGCTGGAAACTTAAACCGTGTTTGAACAGGTTTCAATTCAGCCATCGAGTAATGCAAGTTGGCGAGTTTCAATCTATCTAGAATCAAGACTGCGACAGTTGTGTTGAAATCAATTAGTGGTGGGAATAATTGATTCTATGTTATTCTGGATTATATAGATTAATCTTTGTTGAAGACGAGGATAGAGCAAATTGAGAAGAACCTACTGAAAAAAAGTAGGTCATTTTAGCCTGTCTGCCACGTAAGCTTCTCGCGTTAAATTTTATGACTAAGTTGTAACATTGTTATTCTACGCAGTTAAGAATATGGGCTCATCTATTAATTACAGACGAAAATGAAGCATTACAAAAATTATGAATTTGTACCCTTTTATATAAAAAATTAAAAATTATATCCCAATTCAGACAAAGACATAAAAACGCAGTTAATCATCTAAACGACACCAAAGCTTAGACCTTACACTCCGAGCGCTTAAAACAGACCCATCGGTTGCCAGGAATGGTTTATGATTAATTCAAGCCACGGTAAATACGTTTATTTCGTAGCTGTGGCGTTGACAAAGCACGGCAGTGTACGTGACGAAATTGGCCGCACGCTCGATATCCGTGGGGGACGCTGCAAAATAAATCGCTCCCGTGAACATTTACCGGCTAAGCTGATAAAGTTTAACGGGAGCGAGGAATGAGCGAGGTTAAGCTGGAAAGCTGTATCTCCCGCAATGTGTTAGGAAGAGTTATTTGTGTGTCACGAGGTGATCGATTCGGTAATTTAATGTGTGGTGGCTAACGAGATAAGTGGGGTAACTAACTACGGGTGTTGACCTATATTTGCATAATTTTTTCAGCAATAGTTAAGTTTTGCATACATCTGAGTTTCATTCCACTTAAGGCCAAAGCAATAATCGTCCATCTTTTTTTTGGAAAACGTCCATTGCTAGACATAGGCTTCCTCAAAATTAATTCTTATTAACCCTACATAGCGATACCGAAACGTTATAAATATCGCTTTAATCGCTATTATTTTTAACGGTGCGCAAGTTTTTTTGTCACCCCTTTCCAACTGCGTTCTCGAGGGGGTACAGAGTATATGGACAGTACAAAATAATTTTTAATTTATTTTGTTAAAAATCCTGTACATTAAAATTGTTATTCGTTACAACATATAAAGCGTATGTTTGTAGTAAAATGGATGGTGGCAGTACGAGAATAAATATTTTAAATAATATACTGTGATGAAACTCAAGAATAAAATATTTATAAATACATAAATAGGTAACTTGAAATCGAAATTGAAAGCTAAAGAAGAATATTGCAATAAACCATCGCCCGTCTAAACATCAAAGTAATATCCTGACAAATAAACCAAATCCTATAAGACCTAATTACCTCAAACCCACTGCGAAATAGGAAAAAAAATCCTTGGGCAGTCCAGTAGCCATATTAAATACGTAAGCTACGATACAGCCTAGGAATATTGGAGAGAAATGTGGCTGCAAATACTTTGAGCCACAGAGTATCGAGACGCCTCGGCGGCCAGTGCCAAAGATCGCATTGCCAAAACTGATTACACAATCGCGTGGCGGGTATCATCTTTAACTCATAGAAATTGATGAATGCTCCCAACACGGTGCCTCTGACAATTCTGATAATTGCTATGGCAGCCAAAACTCGTACTCAGGGTAATAGAGTAGTTTACTGAAAATAAGTTTAATAAAAAATATTGGACACGTATTTTTCTTTTGACACGTAAACATAAAGTGCCGACGATATAATGCGTTGAAATATCGTGAAACATCACGCCGCTAGTACACTTTATACTAACTTAGAGACGTCACAAGACCCCACTCCAGAACTTAGATGCGCTTTAACTTTGAAATTTTTTATTGATTTGGTTAAGCAAAAAATTCGTGTCCAATATTATTTGATAATCTCACTGACGGACTAAATAGCATTATTATTTTCTACCCAGCAAACATCCCTATTGTGCGGCTACGAATATGAGTAATATCTAGCTACAGTCCGTAGTTTCATTCACGTCAATGTATAAAATTATCTCAAAAGTACGTACTTTCGGAATATATATTTGCCTACGACGTTCTCCAAGATACAATCTTTCATCGATTATGTTTCATTTAGTTAGCCGTGAAAACTTAACAAAAAACAAAAATTCAGATAGACAGAGCTATTTACGCAATTCTGCACTAATATAATGAAGAGAAAACATTTTATTGTTTGTAATGGAAAACCTCAAAAACTGCTTAACTGATTTTGAAAATTCATTCACGAGTAGAAAGCAACATTATTTCTAAGTGACATAGACTATCTTTATCCCAAAAAGAAACCTGTGTGGTGCGCCACGGGAGCGAATCCGCAGGGAATAGCTATGTTGATTATGATAGTAAATATTAATATCGTCTCCAAACAGCTCGACGGCTCGACGTTCCAAGCTCTATGCTTGGAGCAAATAGTTCAGAAGCAGTAGTTTTTCTATTAGTTCCCGGGTATGTTACTCTGTGGACTTTCGCGCGCTTTTCGCAAAGTATTCTGGTCAACACTGAGTTTGTGTAAACCTGATTTAGTTAGGCTGTGTTATGTTATGATTCTCATTTTTTTTGCGAGCGTACGTTTTTTTCTAGTTAATTTAGTTTTTTGGGTAAGGAAAGCTTTAAATTAATGCTTTAGAACGTATACTCAGCTATATGGAGGAAAAAAATGATTTCATCAATAAATTATAAACAAATAGTTTAATATCTTATAGTTTTCAAATTTGGATGAATTGGATTAGGACATTTAAGATACTTTTTGTCCCAGAATACGTAAGAGTGATTCCAGACATGGCCAGAACCTAGTAACATACATACAACTACATACTGTTTTGTTTGAAAGTAAAGACAACATATCTTCGATAGCATAAAAATAGCACGAAAGACAGTCCAGTAATATTTCCACGACAATTTGAATAACAAGATTCTATGCCAAATTATATCGTTAGAAATTAACATTTTAGTTATGGATATCCCTCGATATATCAATGTGACAGTTATTGAAAGGAATAACAAAAGAATTGGAGCAAATCTTGGGACTGAAGGAACAAAATTATCAGCTGTTTTACTTCCCACGGCTTTAAAATACAACCTAATATCGATTGCGATAACTCCTTTATAAAAGACTACCAATTTGATGATTTTGCTGTAGTTAAAAGTTTTATTGAAATATGCATTTGATGTTTCATATTTTGATACTTATATCTGTCTGTTTATGTTTTCAAAATAAATTTATTTCTGGTATTTTTTTTTCTCAGGGTGTGTTACTGGGTTATAGGAATGAGTAAATTTCTAAGCACTACGTAAACAACAATAAAAATGGTAAACGGACGAAAAAATATCATATATGGCACAAACAGTAAAAAAAAGAAAAATCATTTCCTTCACACGACATAAATCCTCCTGATGATGTCATTGCCAGGTATAGTTTGTTATTTAATAACATTAACCGACTATATAAGCAAAAACAAAAAATTGCAAAATAACTTTCGTTTCGGAAGTCAATGTCAAAAAATTATAAAAAGATGAGGTACCAAAAAAGTAGCTTTTGAAGTCGGTTTATTTTTGTGAAAAGGTTTTTTAAAGCTAATCACTACATTTATTTCCAGTCTAAAAATAAACCTAGTTACAGAAAAGGGTCTGTCCACCTAGGTTTATTTTTTCTGCATTTAGTTAGGAAAGATTGTCGTACATTTTCAAACATAAAACGCCACATTGTCCAAAATTCGAGAAGACACACAAATAACTATAAAACCCGACCCGGAAGCAAAAAAACAACACCCAAAAAAATACCAGACAAGGATGTTTACAAATTGACCAACGAAATGATCCGCTTTGGTTCATCAAAGATATTCAGAAGTTTCCAATTGAATATCCGTGGAGCCTTCCAAAGGGGTCAAAGGGAAGGGAACGGACATCCGTAGTTACCTCCGTTAATATAGGGCAAAGTACGGATGGTTTGTTTATGTTTTGTGCTTTACATGTTTTTGTTAACATTTTTGGGGTTCCAACGATTATGGTGCTTGTTGTGCTGAAAGGGGTAGGCATTCAATGGGACAAAAATAAAATTTTAATTAAAACTCAGCAAGAGGTGATAGTTAAAATACCAAAATTTAAGCGATTGGTCACGTGATATTTTGATAGCGCTTTTTCAATCAATCAATTATTTATTTTGTAAAACATTGGTATAGTTACAGATAGTATATTTTCTCAAATATATGCACCATGTTATGTCAATATATTTCGTCCAAAATCAACATAAACCAGCAATTGATTAAACAGGTCAGTACAATTTTAGATAAATTAACACATTCATACTTAATCAATGAATGAAATCATTAGTGTTTATTTAGCAAGTTGGCATCATCATACATTTGTTTATCAGTATTGAACCCAGTAATGAAGTAGTAACATCTATCTAAAATAAATTTAAACAAATACCTCTTAAAGGATCCCAGACACTATTTATTTCTAATAGCTGCTGGTATACTGTTATATTTTTTGAGCCCATACCTAGCACTCTTTTGCCGAATTTTTTTATGAGAGGTAACATAAATGGTATTGTGATAACGGCGGGAGCAAAGTTTTTCAAATAAATGCTGGTTACAGCGAACACCAAAACTCCCATTTCTTATATGTACATAGCCAGTAGACTCTTTACTGAGTAGAGTGAGCAAACGAAGTTCCTTAAACGATGGTTTACAACTATCAATTGATTGTAATTTAGTAAACGATCGCAAGCATTTCTACTGAGGTTTAAAAGCCATGTCTCTATCAATGGATTTGCCCCGGAGAATGGTTCCGTACCTAAACCTAAAAGCCACATAATCATTATATGTTATTTGTTCATAATGTGGTTAACCATTTTTCATAGTTTGCACAGATCATACGCAAATTGGCTAAGCTCTTTTGACAAAGTGTCGATATGATATTTCCAAGTCAGATAACAATCTATACGTATGTAAAGGCCTAGAAATTTTATGGTGTCACTTGCAGAGATTGCTACGTTGCCATATTTTATGAAAAGTACTGATTGAAAGTTGCTTGACAATCTCATATATTTTTGAACTATTTTCCAATTTCTATCACGACGCTTTCATTGATAGAACGTCACTTGACATCTAAAGCCTCAGGTTGGCCTAGTAGTTGCAAGCGTTACTTCTAAGCATGAAGGTTTAGGTTCGATTTCCGAGATGATCTATAGGGTTTTCCATGTAAACTTTACTACTTTGAATTTCTCAATTATTTGATGCCAATTACATAAATCTTGCGCTAATATATTTTTGCAAAGTGTTATTTAATTTTAATACATCAGTAATTTTATAATACCATCAAAATCATCATATCAGCTGAAAGACGTCCAATGCTGAAATAGGCCTCTCCCAAGTGTCGTGACATTGATCGTTCCCGTGTGCCTCAGATCCAGCCAATTTCCGCAACCAGATAATTACATTGGTTGATGGCGGGAGTACGTATGGCGATGAGATGCAGGGATCGCGCCTTTCGTAAATTTAAGAAGGATCGCAGCGAGGATAATAAGAACCTCTTCAGAACTGCAAGAAATCGGTGTAATCAGATGATACGTAACGCCAAGCGCCGCCATATTCTCGAAAACATTTCATGTTCTTCTCCTGCCGATATCTGGAAATTCCTGGGAACTCTCGGTATAGGTAGGAATCGTCATGTGGAATTCCCCAGGACGATTGGCCTGGATGAAATCAACCGTCACTTCATAACAACTAGCCATTTGGATTCCCAAATGTTGTCTCAGACTGTTGATTCCATTACTAGCCTACCTGGTCCTATTATAGAACCATTTCACTTCTCTCCAGCCACCGAAGATGAAATTAAAAAGATGATCCTATCGATAAAATCCAAAGCTGTGGGCCATGATGACATTAGTCGTTACATGGTCACCTTGATCCTCGACTTTCTTCTCCCACCGATCACACACATCATCAACTTTTCCCTCGATTCCGGTCAATTCCCAACTCTGTGGCGTATGGCCTATGTACGTCCACTTCCCAAAATTTCAAATCCCTCCCTACCTAACCATTTTCGGCCAATTTCCATCCTCCCTTTTCTATCCAAAGTGCTTTAGGCCAGCATACACAAGCAATTTTCGTCGTTTGTTCACCGAAACAGCCTTATAAGCTCCTTCCAGTCTGGATTCAGACCTGGGCACAGTACAGCCTCCGCACTCCTTAAATTGACTGGCGACATTAGAGAAGCCATGGAGGACACTAAGGTGTCTGTATTAGTATTATTTGAATTTTCCAACGCCTTTAACGCCGTCAGTCACGATATACTCCTATCTATCCTCTCCCATCTTATGGTTTCTGCCGAGGCGCTGGAATGGTTCTCTTCTTATCTTCGGGGACGTCAGCAGTCAGTTCGCGTTGATGAGAGTTCATCGAATTGGCGTGATCTGGGGTCTGGTGTTCCGCAGGGTGGTATTCTATCTCCATTATTATTCTCCATCTTCATTAATTTTATTACTCACTGTCTTCGGTGTTCGTATCATCTTTATGCCGATGATCTCCAACTGTACACATCGGCGCGGATTGAAGATTTATTGGACGCCATAGAAGATGTAAACCGGGACTTGAATGCTATCAAAGACTGGTCTGACAGATTTGGGGTGTCTGTAAACCCCTCAAAATGTCAGGCCATTGTGATTGGAAGCTCGCGCATGATGGGTAGAGTGGCGGTTAGCTCTCTTCCTCCGATAATTTTTAATGGTTCCGTCATTCCCATCAGCCCTAGTGTGAAAGATCTCGGTTTGCATCTTGACTCGACACTTAGTTGGCAAAGTCAGGTAGCCAGTTTCAGTCAGAGAGCCAGCGGCAGTTAGCGATCCTTATATCGTTTGAGAAGGTTTTTGCCCGTAAAGACAAAGACAATGCTTGTGCAGACTTTAATTTTCCCAGTGGTCGACTATGGTGACGTGTGCTACTTCGACTTGAACGCGGTCTTGCTTGATAAACTAGATAGGGTCTTGAACAACTGTATCAAATTTATATTTAACCTCAGAAAATATGACCATGTGTCGAACTACAGGTCTGAGTTAAAATGGCTGCCTATTCGCCAGAGGAGACGTTTACGAGCTTTGACCACACTTTTCTCCCTACTCAATTCTCCCACCCCTCCTTCCTATCTTATGTCGAACTTTCAATATCTATGTTCTTCACATGCTCGGAATCTGCGTTCTTCTAATAATCTCCTCTTACTCTGTCCTTCTCATTCGACTGATTTTGTTCACTCTTCCTTTCATATACAGTCAATTCTTCTTTGGAATGCGCTTCCTCCCGAGATCAGGACGGCCACCAGTCGGTATGCATATATTTATATAAGTATATATTATTTTCAATATATATGTATGTATATTTTACCTATTTTATTATGTTATATAATAACTGGTTTTGTTTTTATTATTAAACAATGCACCTGCCATGTTATCTCTTCACCACCCTTGGTTGACTGGTAGAGACTGCCTAAGGCATTAAGTCCGCCTTTGTACCTTTGTGCATGAAGTCTAAATAAATAAATAATACCAACATCTACTTAAATCGGAAACATAGCAGCGCACTCTCTTAAATCTTCATAAAAAATATATTGTGAATGCAAAGCTGCACTAGAAACTTTAAATAAAACTCCGATTACCAAATAATTCGAATCACGTAACAGCCATATATTCTCGGACGATTCATACGAAACTTTGGAAATGGGAAGTATCTGAAATTTTCAGGAAATTTAAAAGAGTGTAACATTAACCTGGATGTTATTTAGATGAAAATGTTTACATACTGCTTTAAGCTTACAATGATCAAAATTATTATTTTCTGAACGCATGATGTGTGATGCTTAGTACCTTGGTACCTGATCTTTCCCGTTTTCTGATGAAACAGTCTACCGAACTGTTCTGGCATTTCTCTTCTTCATTCCGACCCTCTTCTCAGTTTAGTCTGATCTCCTTGTATGTCTGCACCAGAGAGCTCTGTTCTGGGTTATCTGAGTGTTTAGGTTCTCAGGGCCTCTTCCTGCATTGTTGACCACGAGGTGGTGGGCTGTCATCTCCTGCCTCGCGGTTGGTCGGGGACATCTAGGGGATAACTCTTCAGTTATTTACGATGAAAATATTAATTAAAATAATTAAAAAAATACATACTAACATTTTACAAAAAATTAAACTCGAACTGATTCAAAAACAAAAATATATCCCAAAGCCAGACAAAAGGGAGTTTAGAGGCGATTCACAACACACGGCAAAGGTATTAACAAAGTGTATTTACTATGTCGCTCCGCACGATTAAGGCTGGTTACAAACTACCAACAAGTTGGTATCCGATTTTTTATGGTAAATTATCTGAATCCCATCGTTCTTTTCATTTAATTTTTTTTTTTCATTTTATTTATTTATTCTTAAACAATTTACATTGTGTCGAACATTACATAATTAAAATTAAAAAAAGAATTATAATAGTACACGTAAAAATATGTTCCAAAAGAAAATTAACAGTTTCAAATTTATCCCATAAATGCCTCAAGATAAGATTAGGTACAATGTCAAGTTTATATAGTTTAAGTCACAAAAAAATAAAAATAAAAAAAAACTATTCCAAATCAATCCGATGTATGTCAAAAGAACTAATTAAAATTTTAAGTTAATTCAAAATGTCACAAAAAAAAAATAAACAAATTTGTTCCTATAGGTACATTTCACAAGTAAGAATTATAATTTCAAGTTAATACAACATAATATGTTACAAGAAGATTATAATTTCAAATTAATACGATATATGTCACAAGTTATAAACGTAACTTTGTGACGTTTAGCTATAAAACTGAGTCCACTGACTTTTGTCACGTGACGATTGGGCTTTAAAACTGAGTGAGCAAAATTATGTTAACATTTGATAGCAAATATGACTTCTTTCTTCTGGGACGATCTCGAAGCGTCGTAGTTGCAGGAGTGACACCAGTGAGTGTGTCACGGAAGATAATTATAATAAGTAATATTTTTTTTATCTGAAGCAATCATTCTCAAAATTACCATCTTGTGAAATTATGTTCCGCATTTCCTAGACAATAAATCCAAGAATAAATATTAGAAATATGTAGATTGTAGATTTGAATATTTAAATTTAGGAGGATGTAGCATATGTTATTTTAGCCAGTATTATCCCCTTAGATGTCCACCAGGCAGGCCGAAAATCACCCATGTGTCAGGGTACCCCGGCGCCTTTTGCGCCATTTTGCGCTATGAGCGCAGTGTCAGTAAATTGTCGATTTCTCGGAAGTTTTGTATTGGAATCATATATGAAACTTATGTTGTTACAATCTCTATGAAATAAGCTATCAAATTTCAAATGGATTTATCCAGTTTTACCTTGTAAGTATTGGTAAATGTTATGTAAAGTCAGTGTCAGGGATTTTTTTTCCAGTTTCGTGTATAAAAGGAGATAGAAATAAAAAAATAAACCCTTATTTCATAAAGTTTTAATTTTATTTACAGGAATATACCCTATTTCACAATAATCAATCAAAATAATACACCTCCCCATACATTTTTTTCATCCCACGAGCATTACAAACTTTTCAAAAAAAATAATAAGGCAAATCGGCAGAGTGGACAGTTGGTGGCTGTTTTTTTTTATTCGAATTCGTTTCGTTACCACTGCTACTACTACTAAATGCATTATTTATGTTGTTAATTAACGTAGCATTGTAAATAACAACAGTTTGATATAGTCATATTTGCAAAAATAAAAAATAAAATATCGCACGCAGAAAAAAATAAACAACAATGTCGGACGTCGTTCGTTGAAATACGTATATCTGCTGGAATTTAGGCCAAATACAAAAAAAAACTATTAAAAACAGTTCAAAACTTATCGTTTCATGTTTTTCCAGCAGAAAACAACAGCCACTCAAAAAAAAAAAAAAAATTTTTTTAATCACAAAAAGTTTGAGCACGGCCCCTTGTGCTGTCAAAAATGGCGATCGCCCGGTGCACAGATTTAAAAAATAAATATTACGGTCTTGGGCGGATCCAAAGACCAGCGGGGTATTTTTTTTTCATAATTGTCTATTAAACTATCGAATGAAACCAAGATTTGTCGAGAATATCCTCCTTACTGACATATTTCAAGCCAAAAACAAGAACAACCTTAAAATGTCAAAAATTGGCAGAGAGGCAGACCGGACAAATGAGCGACCGATGACAGCTGGCAGAGAGGCAGAGTGGACAATGATGTAATTTCTGCCCCCTTGCCACAAAGTCGTGAGTTTATGTATATAAGAATCTGATGACTTTTAAAAACACCGGATTGGATTCATTGAATACGTTATTATATAAAGTTAAAACAAAATTCTACCAGCAGAATATGTCCTAACAAAATGTTGCTCATCTGCAAACCGCCTTAAAAAGGCGAACGTAAAAAGTCTTTTTGTCTTGTTTGTCTTATTTTAAGTATCTTAGTTTTATTTTAGCTTCAACATAACGCTTATCTGCCGTTAGCAGTCTTATGCTTTGAGTTCCTTATAGAATGTATGGGTATTGGATTCATTGCACTTTATTAAGCTAATCCAACATTGTTGGCAAAGGAGAACGGCAGGCTTGTATGGGAGTTTCGTACCGCTAATAGAAATTTCGTGTTTTGGGCTATTTTTTGTTTTATGTGGTAGTTAATATGATAGATAATCACTTTTTAAATTCTTAGATTTTTTAAACTTGGGACGTAAATGTTATAACCAGTTTTATTTTTTAAGGTTATGTACTAGTATACCAATGTAGATTGTTACATATAGGTAAATGTTGCATTATGTGTTATGTTAATTATTTGTTGCTATCTTTGTAGTGTTTTACTTACCATTAAGTAGGTAAATTGAGGTGCGGATCGTACCTAGTCAGGGCATTAGGAGATACCTATATCCAGCAGCCGACTGCAACAGTTTGATAATGATGAGTTGGATTATATTTAATGTTATTTCTATTTCTAAGTAATTAATTATAAATTCAATATTTGTGTTATTTTACGTTTGACATAATAAGTGGTAAAAATTCTATAACCGAACAACAGAAAAAGTATGCGGTACAAAATCTGCCATTCACCTTTTTGGTAGTTACAGCTTTTGAATCCCGATCAGATTTGAATGGGACTATACTGATTATTCATTTATTTATGACGCTTTTAAGAAAAGTTTGTTATTTGTATAAGTTGTAATGTTTTTTCAGTAGTTGTTTTTATTCCTAGAAAGGATTTTATTTGTGGTACCACGCCAATAGACCGAGTAATTTTGTACAGAAAAAAACATCGAATTAGGGAGAAAAAATTGCTAATTTAGCAAAGACCACTTGGTGTTAAAATCACGACAAAATAACGCCTTGAAAGTTTTAAATACACAAATATTATTTCATTTACCGAAAGAACTTGTAAACTACGTGCAAATATATAGATACCTTCTTCTACCCAAACTAGATATTATCAACAATATTAAACTCAAATAAGTACATCAAAATAATAAAACTAACTTCAACTTCATTAATAATGTCGAGTTAGTTGTTTTAATGAATTCTTCTTTCGGCGTTTCGTTCACACTGCTGGCCATGAGCTAACTAAACGAATTACATGGGTAACGACGTTAAATAGCTGGATTTGAATTTTCATGACATTTCGACGATGAATTTTCATGACCATCTTCACTGTGACCTTAAAACGGAATTCGTCACCACCATCATCCAAAAATTTGCTGAAGCCCACGAACACAGACTTCATCGACACGTGAATGTTGAGGCTATCCAGCTGCTAGACAATACAGACTTAGTGCGTAGGCAAAAAAGAACTAAACCTTTTGAATTAGTGTAGTGTATAAAGTGAATAAATAATAGTGACAATGATGTGCTATACATATAACACATGAACATAGTGTTTTTTAAATTATATCAGACTCTAACAAAGTGCTACGGACTTGTGGAAAAGTGCAAATGGACTCTATTATTAGTTTTAACATAATCTATAACGTAACATTTAAGTTAGAGTTAAATTGCTTATTATTCTTTTAGGCTAGATCGTAATTAATTATTAAGAATTTTGTTCTTACTAATATAGTATAAAAAAAAAAAAATATGACATTTCGACTTTTTCAACCAAAAAGTAAGATTATTCATGGAAATAATAAATCATATAAAAAAAACATCATAATGATATTTTCGAGCAATTTATTTATAACTATGACTTCGAAATTATAAGATTTGAACAATTTATTTTCATTTTTCTGTATTCCTTGCAGATCTGCAATTTTAAAATTGATTCTCAAAAAATTTAATAGATTATAATCCTATTCTACTTAGCCTTTCTCTTTTCGGCATGCTTTTCAGTTTACCAGATGGAGCTTTGAAAAATATTGCTTACCTAAATTTCGGATAAAAAAAACAAAATTAACAATATAATTATAATTTATTACAAGTTATACGTCATCAACCAAAGTATAGGTATAATAAAAACCAAGCCATATGTTCAGCCCCAAAAAACTGACCGAAGTCTAAAAATACCCATCCAGTTCGCGCGAACGAAAACTGAATATTTCAAAACTAAAATTCTTAAGCAATCGCTTCATCGAACATTCTCGTCGCCTCACAGCTGGGCGACATTTCCCCTCATGTATAAAACCCGAGACTTACTTTGGGCGTACATTCAATTACTCGTTCGTAGAGTGTCAAAGAGCTTTCAGTGTCGTGTGTCGTTTAATCCTCAGCTCTAAACGGTTCAGTCGAGCTAGCTTTTAAAATTTCTTATAATACACACTCTTTGGATATAGTATGAGATCTTACTGAAACAGCAGATATTTAGTTTTTGATAAAACGTGATTTTTATGAATGATTCTTGATAGTAGAATAGATTAGTGGTGGGTTGCCTGATAATATCTAGACGCAATTATCTTATTAACTTAATTAAAATTTATCATCATCATCCTTTTAATGTTCCCACTGCTGGGACTCAGGCCTCCTCTCTGTGAGAGGGAATGGGCCGTTATCAACCAAGCGGGCCCGGTGCGTGTTGGTGGATGTCACATATCTTCGATTTTTTAGTTCTAGGACATGCTGGTTTCCTCACGATGATAAATGATATTATTTCTGTAACTTGGTTTGTACAAACACTTTTACATGTCAATCATATTTTTTACTCTGAGAAGAAAGGCCGAAACAAACTCGGAGGTCACAGTCTCTTTTGAACTCCAGACAAAATCTTGGTTAGATCATGTGAAGACCATGTAGATTGGTGTCTCAAATGGTCTTTTGAGAAAAGAACCAGCCAGATGTTTTCCTTCACCGTTTTGACAGCAGTGGTGATGAAATAATTTAGACAAAGTAAAGCGCCTGCCTGGGTTCGAACTCACGACCTACAACTTGTAAGTCGCGGCTGCTACTACTGGGCCACCACTGCTCTCTTAAAATTTATGTTTGATAGTTAACCCCCATTATAAGGGTTTCAATTAAATCCAACTTCATTTGAAAGAAAGTGGTGTAGAAATTAGGGGTGCCAGCTCATAGTTAGCCGTAATCTCTGGATTGTCAGTTTGCTAAACTTGGTAACCTATAAATGGCGGCTTAATGAGAGTTAGATGATATTATTCAAAAACATTCTAAAACCCATATTTGATGAAAAATAATTTACCAGCACTTTTTTGTAGTGGGATCTCATACTAATACACACTCTGCATATTCCTCTAATGTAAAAATGTAAGGTGAGATTTTGAATTTCACGCCAACAAAATTGTGAAGCATATTAAAATCTGCATCACCTTATATAAGTGTACAGGTATTTAGTCTTGTTGAAGTTGTTATGAATAATGTAAGGTTATAAATTAAAGTGTTTACTATCTCTACAGTGTACGACCATAGACAACTGGACTCAAAATTCTCTGTCTAGGTGTCAAGTGAATACGGTCAGAAAATTCTAAATGAAACAACGTGAAGCCAGGATACCTACTATGATATTTTAAAGATATCTTTTTTCTGGTGTGAAAGCGAGACGGAGCTTTAAATTACAAATACCACTAACCTGTTTTATCAACAGAATCATGATGCATACAGATGTTGTAGTAAAGTCCTAGTTGTTATCTTTTTCTAGAATTATTATATTCTTATATTCTTATTATTGGTCCACTTAATAGGTTGTCAGTGTCACTTTTGTGTCTCTACAATCTTCTCTTGCGTTGTCCTTCTCATACATCTGATTTTATTCATTCTTCCTTTTATGTTCAGTCCGTTCTCTGGAATGCGCTACCTCTCGATATCAGGACGGCCACCAGGCAATATGCTTTTAAGCGGAAGTTACAGCAATCACCTTTCTATTACTTTACATATATAGGTATTTATTATTGGAAATATATATGTATGTTTATTTTAACTATATATATTTTCTTCAATTTTTTTACTTTGATAATTATTTTTACTTTTTATGCACCTGCCATGTTATCTCTCCATCACCCTTGGTTGATGGTATAGTGCCTCAGGCATTAAGTCCGCCTATGTACCTGAATGTTTCATGAAATTTTAATAAATAAATAAATACAACATACGAGTATACAAAAGAGATTGATCTGACATTCGCATTCTCTCTTTCTACAGAATAGTAAATTTTGTAACGGTAATACTCAGTCCAGTTCTCCAAGTCTATGTTTGCAACGGCGACGGTCACACAAAATTATTCATGGATTCTTCCTCTCGAAGTGGTGTTATGCTGTTAAACGCATCATAAGAGGCTTAAAGGCTTACACCCCTTTATAGTGATCGGACGGTGTGGGCCTTGAGAATAACATCCATCGGTTCTGAATGTCTTCCAATATGTTCGGATCGGCTTCTCGTTTAACCAAATGCGGTTGAATATCAATATTTTATGCGAAGCGCAGCAGCCGTACTGCTGCAACCCAGATACTGGTAAAACATATGCATGTAATCTGTATGTAGTTTGAAGCTGAATGAAGAATTGGAATGATTTCGGAACATAAATCTAGAAGGAGTAATATTATGAAGTAGAGATAAAAGAAGTACTTAGTAGTTATAAAGTATCTGTCCGTCACTTTTCTGTCTGACAATAGTTCATAACCAGCACTAGCTCTAGCACTGGTTCCCTGTCCAATCCCTCAGAATAAATAATCTACCTAGTACCTACACGTGTTAGGGCTTATGCTCCTTACCTATATCAGTATACTATCAAATATCTAGCTTTCTGAGACACGAAGGAATCAGGATAACTCGTATTATGGTCTATTATTATTTCTTTGTGGTTACCCAGAAGCTTCCAAAGCAGTGCACAGAGCAGTGAAGACCCAATGTTAACAGCCGCGACTTATACAAGTTGTAGGTCGTGGTTTCTAACCCAGGCAGGCGCTTTACTTTTTATTAATTATTTCATATATGAGTGAAATATATTTTTTGAATCACCTCTTAAAACCCTTTGTTTTGATACCCCACAGAAAGAGATGGGAAGAAAAAAAAATTGGGTACCCACAATATGGCGCCCAAAGTCCGCCATTTTTCTATTTTCCAATTTTAATGTAGCCTGTGACACTTGCTAGGTTATGACGAATCGATTGAGGCAAGAATCATCAACATCGGCTAACGCGTTTGGTCTCTAGAACAATACATAGGAACAAACATACATAAACTGATAAACACATAACCCTCCTTCAGCAGTCGGGTAAAAATAAATTCAGTTTAATTAGTAGTGACATAAATTTTGAAGGAAAATTATCGGTTATCATCAATTTATTGGTTTCTTTGATTGGCAAGGTCGGTTCATTAAAGGCTTTGCAATGAAGGGAAGACTTACTGTCAAAAGTTTTTATTCAATGGCACGGTGACATCAACAGGATTAAATTAAATTGATTTGATCGTGCCAACCTTGAATCTTTTGAAAAATAAATCGGGTGTTTATTAAAATAATCATAAGGTCCGTATAATTGTAGGGTATTTCCGCAGCTTGTTTAAATATTAATCTACGTTTACTAAACCTAGTTATTTACCTCCAAAACAACAAAACATAAATTAAACAAAACTCCCCACCTTAACTAAAACTTGTTGATTCGGTTTCATAAGCAGGGAACGCACACCTTCGGCTCTAACATGGGTCAAGGGATAGCTGACGCGACCACAAGCTTAATAACAGGTCCAGACTCTTGAGTTGGGACTTTTAATATCGCACCCAGTGTTGTCAACACCCTCTTTTTGTAGACCGGCCGTAATTTGACAGGACGTGAGTACGCGATGTGAATTCACTTATAAATGTCAGATCATTGACAAGTGATTTCGATGTATAAAGGAGATGATCCTGTGATTTTCGGATATAGTTTGTGGTTTTTGCTGATACCGAAACTAATATTATTTGATTATATTATATTTTTGTTGCGAATTTGTGATAAATTGTTTTATTTTTTTATTTTTAGTATCGATATGCTCACGTTTGACCACTACCTCGCCTGATGGCAAGCGATGATGTGGCCTACGAAGAAGCACGCTTGCCTAGAAGTAACCTATTCACTCTTGACTTAAAGACCCCAAGGTTGTAGCTATCAGGGAACAAAGACTCCGGAAAGGAATTCCACTCCTTAGCTGTGCGCACAATGAAAGTATTAGCAAAACGCTTTGTGCGTATGGGTGGGATGTCCACCATGTACCGATGGTGCATGGCCGTACGTCTTCCGTCTTCTTTTTCGTCTTGAATCCTTAAAAGTAAATTTTCCCTACACATATTTTGCATCATGAGTCAAGTTCGTCTAAACATGGACGCCGAATAACCTTCGCTACTTTTCGGGTATTTAAATCAAAGGTGATCGTCGAATGTATTCACGACGTTCAGTTTTGATATAATCGTCGTAACGCTAGTGCAATATCTACGCAGCGTGCATACGGTTCAAAGGCTGTGGAGTGACATTTTATAAACAATGGTGATATTTGTAATGCCAAAATGTAATGCTATCCGTAAGCTGATAGGTTAGTTGCAATTCCCATAAAATTTTGACGATTTTTCATTCGTTGTGCGACGCTATTGTTGACATATCATGTCACTTGTTTAGTAAAACCTAAGGTAGGAGCCCGAGCGTGTGATAAAATTGTGAGAAAGCCCAGAGAAATCTTCTTCTATTACGCAACAAGATTACATCGTTTTATATTTATACTAAAAAACATAAAAATACTTTTACTACCTCCAGCATAGTTTTAATAATAGGTTTTGCTAGTATTAATACCTTGTCTCCAAGCTCATATAAAACGGGTCAGACAGAAATATCCCTCTGGGACGCAGGTTGAATATTTGGGTATATCAGACCTTTTCCCCTACATTCCCTCACTCAAAATTTAATTACGATCCATCGCTTCGTCGAGGGATGTTTGAGTAACAAACAAATAAACAGACTTTCGGGTTTATATGAGTTAGGATTTGTTATGCCCCATCTAGGTTTTCTGCTTTGGGATGAACAGATTTTTTATCGTGAAAGTAAGGCTTACTTTTTTATCCTGAGGGATATTACCACATCTTTTTGCTTAAATACTGGTTTATAACCGACTTCAAAAAGGAGGAGGTTCTCAATTCGACTGTTTTTTTTAATTTTTATTACCTCAAAACTTTTTACTAGATGAACCAATTTTGATTTTTTTATTTCTAAACTGGTGCTTCTGGTGTTGTCCCATTTAAATGTGATTAAGATCTGATGATGACCTTCGGAGATATACAACAGAACTCTTCAATAAACAACGGCATATCTCTCGGGATTGAACTATTTTTATTTGATTTGATTTGATTTAATTGCTGCAATCGCATGTCTATTTATTGTTTAACCCTTTTTAAAACATAACATCACGCCGGTACGCTCTAAAGCGGTACGCAGATATGTATAGTTCATCCTGGTACATTCTCATTTCACCGGTTATTTTAGTGTTATGTTATTCGGCAAATATATTCAGGCATAACTTTGAGTAGGTACTATAGGTACCTTATTATTAAAAGTACTCATTATGTACCACAACCATAAAGTGAAAAATAAAAACATTTTTACAAAAAAAAAATACAACCGACATCCAAATAAAAACACTATATAGTGAAAATAACTTAGATTTCGGATTTCGGTGACAAAAAAACGAAGAAACAACAACAGGATTGCATATCAAAGAATGGCTTAACTTTAAACATGATATATTCAGCGCGAAAAGTAAAATTATAACTTTAGGAATAAATATAGGGCCCAGACATGAAATTTCTTTCTGAATTTCTCGAGTACTTAATCAAAAATTATCAAAAAGGAACCTCTCTTATTTATTTCACCTCATCATTCATTCAACGTTCATATTATTGCAATAACTGAACAAAAGCATGCACATCCCGGTTACCGTCCATTAAAATTAAAATTGATAAAACAAAAATCTTTATAAAAATTCGCAAACAAAACCACTTTCCTGCTAACCAAACCTCGAACATCACCATTAAAGCAAAAACAAGTATATCTACATAGAACCCATTAGCGCAGTGGAAAATAATGAACGAAATAAATCGAATATTCTAGAAAATATTGCAACCTCCTACTGTTGATGTTCGATAAAAAAATATGAAGCAAGTCGAGGTATGTTTGTATGCGTTTGAGTGAAACTCTTCATGCGCAAATGAGAGTCAAACAGGAACGCAAAAATGTGACGTCATTAAAATTAGTTCTATCTGAGAACCTGTGGCAGTTTGTACGACTCCGTATCGAAACGTGCGACTCGCAAAACGACATAAGAGCAGAATGACCTATTCTCAAAATGACCTACTAGCAAAATGTCCGATTAGCAAAAGGTCATATTGTCAATGTACAGGCATGCTGAAAACTTACTTTTGGTTTTTCGTTTCGTAGCTCATTTTATAATTTAGTTTAAAGTAACACATACATAACTTGACACCTGTATTTTCCGAAGGCATAGGCAGACGCGAAAGGTGGGTGTTTTAAAAGTAACATCTCATCATCATCATCAGCCTTTAATGTTCCCACTGCTGGGCCACAGGATTCCTCTCTGTGAGAGGGAATGGGCCGTAATCCACCACGCGGGCCCAGTGCGGTTTGGTGGATATCACATGTCTATAAATTTTTGGTTCTCAGAAAAAGTAACATTGAAAAGAAAAGAAGAATGAAATCACATAATTGTACTTAACAGTTTTTACCACATATTTTATCATCTACGAGGTACGTATGTCAATAGGTATATTGTGCCGTTGTATCTAATGTGTTGCAATAAATACCTTAACATTTTAATTTCCTTTTCTATACTCTATAATGGAAAAAGTAAAAAAAAAAAAACTATGTTAGATCTCATTTTTGTCGGAGTTTGGATCACAACAGATAGCATTCTTCAGAAATGAAAAAAGCCAAATGGTTTACTATCTATATGAGGTATGAAATTGAAGGTAATTTTGAGAATAGGACGATCTGCTCTTATGTCGTTTTGCGAATAGGACATTTTGATACGGAGTCGTCTGTACCTACAAAAAAATAAATAAAAAGAAGTCTATAATAAAATATATACATTGTAAAATTTATAATTATTTATCTTATTCACAACATACCGCCGTTAACAAATAAAGTAAAAAGTAGTAATAATAAAAACTTACAATAATTTAAAAAATCGTTTTGTATTTTTAATAATCCAAAGAGTATGATGATCACTCCTGCAACATTAGTGACATAGAAAATTCGAAACAGCTTACGCTAAATATCATAACTTGATTAGATTAAAGCCATTTTTACACATAAATCGTCATAAAAATAGGTGTGGAATTTCTTTTCGACAATATCTATTCTCAAAATAACTTCAATAGCAAGATTTTAATATCATAAAAATAGAATGTAAAAAAGTAACGAAAAAAATATCCAGCTATTCTATTTACATCTGTTAAGGCTGGTTCAGATTATGCTAGTCAAGTATTTTATTCAGTTTACGAGTATGTTTTAAAGGCGGGTACGCACTGAAGCCTAAAAATGTTTGTCCGATTTTAGGTGCTCGACCAACTATTGATATTAAAAACAATATAAAGCGTGGCTGATGTTTTTGTTTTTCAATCTACAATTTTAATCTTCTTAATCAATCTGCTATGCCCAACTATTTTTGGGATAGTCTAACCAAATGAGGCTGAGTAGGTATCAGTATTTTACAGCCACTGCCTATTTGAACTCCAACTACCCACAACTGGGTAAATTAATTATTTTGTCAAATAATGATATTTTTCCTTCTTCTTCTTTTTTTATTAATAAGTATATTTTCCCATATTTTCTGTATAATAACAGTTGGAATATTTGTCAGCAACAATGCTGTCAATATGTCAGAATTTTTGAAAATAATGAAAATAAATTTCTAAGTCACACTCGTACATTCTCAAAAAACTAAAACCACCTAACTTTGAACCAAGAGACAGTCTACACATCCTTCATAAGCCATTGTGCCAAATTTATCCTCAGACAAGCCGCTCTATTGAAGGAAGACAACACAGAGAGTGGCTCAACACATAAGAATAGCTGTGAACACAAGGATAGTTCTGTGTGCATAAGATAGATGTGTGCACACAAAGATGGCTGTGTGCACACAAAGTGTCTTCTTTTCCGGACATTCTAAACTACCGGCCTGTGTGTCTTGACGGAGAAGTGGCTATGTTGCCCCGTATTAAATGGGATATCACAATTTTGTTCATGCAAATCGCGGAAAAGTCTTAAGGCAGTATTTGAATTTTTACAAACAACTTGGTAGATTCCTTAAAAAAACCATTGTCGCAAAAAAAACACGTTTATTGTATGGGAGCCCCACTTAAAAAAAATATTTAATTCTGTTTTTAGTATTTTTTGTTATAGCGGCAACAGGAATACATCATCTGTGAAAATTTCAACTGTCTAGCTATCACGGTTCATGAGATACAGCCTGGTGATATAAGAACAGACAGACAGACAAACGGACCGCGGAGTCTTAGTAATAGGGTCCCGTTTTTACCCTTTGGGTACGGAACCACAAAAATAGTTTGATGGCATTTTATTATATAGTTAAAGCAAATCTACAATCAGTACCTTTTTTTTCTTTTTTCCTTGCCTGACATTATTAAGTTCTGTTAAAAACCACTATGAAAGAAATTTAATATCATGATTAAAATCAATATCATGTTCATCACACCTAGTAAACCCCATAGGATATGTCTATTACGCAAAGCAAGCATCGTAAGTGCAATACACCATAGTAAATTGCTCTTACGATGCTCCCACCCCAGCTGTCATACGCAGACAAAGTTGAAGTCTCTAGTCCGTGTGATTTTACCTGCACCCTTCATTTAGCTCAGCACTCGCTTTGCGTCGGCTATTATTTAGACACAGTGGATATGGTTGAACAGTAGTCACAGCGGATCTTTGTGTCTCTGAAGTTGGCTCTGCGAACCATTGCGAAAGAAACAGTTTGTCATCGAGTTTACTGCATGCAGTAAGTGAGATAGGACGATGCAACAAACGTAAGCGAGTAATAGAAGCATTTAAACATTGCTATATTTTACTTCAATATTGACACAAAAATAACAACCGCGCAGGGTCTTGCGGCCAACTTTAGAGACTCAAAAATCTGAAACAATACTAAAATAGTTATGAATAAGAAAGTTGACAAATTGCGAGGTAGAGGAAGGTTGTGTATGGAAAGAAAAAAAAGTGTGTTTTGATAGCGGAAAATAGAAGAAGAAAACTTGTTGCACTGACCCATGTGGCGTGGAACAAGGATAAGAAGATGATGGACTACAGTTTTACAAAAAAAATCAAAAAAACCCGACTGCTTCAAAAGCGAACTAAAAAAAAAGACGTAAACAAGGAAAAAATCATGCTGTGCAGTCGGAGGATACATATTCGCGGGCTGGCTGACCAAAATCTGGTGTATCCTCCGCCTGCACAGCATGATTTTTTCCTTGTTTACGTCTTTTTAGTTCGCTTTTGAAGCAGTCGGGTTTTTTGATTTTTTTATTTAACTTTTTTTATTTATAAGTTTTTAGTTAAGTTTTTTTCGAATTAGATACATTTAAACATATAAGTGTTATATATTTTTGAAATCACCTCTTAAAACCCTTTATTTTGATACCCCACACACTGGGTTTGGAAGAAAAAAAAATTTGGGACCCCACAATATGGCGCCCAAAATCCGCCATTTTTCTATTGTCCAATTTTAACGTAGCCTATGACACTCGCAGGGTTAATACGAATCGATTGACGTATGAATCATCAAAATCGGCCAACGCGTTTGGTCTCTGGAACGCCACATAGGAACAAACATACATACATACATACATAGGTACATATATACATACATACATACATAGACTGATAAACACATTACCCTCCTTCGGCAGTCGGGTAAAAACAGGTCTTCTGCTATGACATCCATTGTAATTATTTTTAACATTGTTAGTGCCTTTATGATGTAGCAGTAAGGATGGTTTTTGAAGTTCCAATGTTACCACAGAAGTAGGTATGTGGCTAGTCGAGTCACTATTTTTAGCATTTTCACTTAAGAATTATATCATGACTTAAAATAAATCCCAAGCTGATCTGAACAGAGCCTTAGGCCCAACTTTTTTTGTAAATAAACTAGTGAGTGTACGCAACCGTGTTTTCGCTTCGTTACCGTCATTCCAGTCACGTTTGTCTCATACAAATGTTGCTCCCGTTCTTGTGAATATTTACTTTTTTATTCACCATAAATGCTGTAATAAATCTTGTTTATATTTCAGCTTCGAGTTCCGTGATGCGGAATTATTTCATGAAAACTTCAGGCGGTTATTTAAATAATGTTTAATGTACGTTTGTTTATTTTTGCGATGTAAAATATTGACTGATGAAAAATAAAAAAAAATTGTAGGATATTGCCGGTAAGACCTGAATGTGGTTGGCAAAAGGATGTGGAATTTGCACAAGTAACGAGAAACCTTTGCCCAGCGGTGGGTGAAGTTTGGCTGTGGCTGATGATGATACTGATAATAAAAAATATCAGAAACCTTTGTCTATGCCAGAATATTGTACGGTTCGTACACTTGCAGAGTTGTTGTTGTTAAGGTTGAAGCACGAAGAGAAAAGATCAAGAGAAAAGATCACTAAGTTCCCTTTAGGTTTATTACGTATTTACTGTGTTTACAAATAATACTGTTGACGATTCCTTTATCTAATGTTAGTTTCCGCGTAGTAGTTATCGCATTTGTCGAGTTATTGTGTTACATGTGTATTTATAATATTGAAATGACGCACGTATGGTGCATGGCACCTCGTCAGCAAAATAAAAATATGCTCTATGCTTTAGAATCTGTGATTTATCGTGACTTAAAAAAGAAAATGTAGGTCAATAGAGATACAAAGACTGTCCATCCATGGAAGGATTCTTTACACATACGCTACCCTTTGTACACTCGTGGTCGTCAAAATGTTGTAGAGTTGTACTTCGAATTGCTCGCCGAATGTCGGCCCCAATCACCAGTGCAGATCGAAACCGGTCCAGTTTAGAATATCGGCACTAGCCAGTGACTGATAGATGCCAATCGTGACGCGTATCATAGAGACATTCAATCACAGCAGGATAACCAACCATTGACTTCCTAGTCTATGTTTCCCAAAAATGTAGGCAGAGGCACAGATAATATAATACTAGCATACAGATGCCTCATCCCATACAAAGAAACCGTGCCGACGTAACTAGCGTTTTTCACCTGATTATACCGATTATGTTTGTAAATCGATCGCGGCTGGTTCCGTTCCACGGCGATCTATAGATCACCATCTATATCTATGAAAAGGAACCGAACGATACCGAACGCCATCGATTTACAAAAAAATAATCAGTATAGAACGTCGGCACGGTTTCTTTGTATGGGATGAGACCACTGGCAGAGGTAAAAAGCGCAACCACATATTTCAAGTTAGGTAACAAGTTTTAGGTAAAATTGACGGAGGAACCAGAGCAGCTCCCTTATTGTGGCATTACAATTCAAAGGAATGTGAAGAATATTATAATTCTATTCTTATGTTTAAAAAATCAACTTTTTGATAAATATACGCAACGCAACAAATGTTTTTGAAATGTATTGTCAAAATTGAAGGCATTTGCTTATTAGATACACTATTACTTCGCAGATCCAGATTTCTGGCTACCAAGAAGTAATGAAAAACACTTAACCCTATTGCTTTGCTTGTGGAAATTTTGGATCTAGTAACCACTCTTAGCAGTCGTATATACAATAAAAAGATTAAAGAGGCAGTAAACGATAAATATTTAGGAACTCAACTCACTACATCATCATCATATCAGTCGAAAGACGTCCACTGCTGGACATAGGCTTCCCCCTAGTGTCACCACATTGACCGTACCCGTGCGTCTCGCATCCAGCAGACTCATCTGTCCACCTGGTGGGCAGACTCCTGCTTCCAACGCAGCGTCTTTTGGTTCGCGGTCGCCACTCCAGACTCTCACTCTTTGGCCCAATCAACCAACCGATCTGCGACATACATACATCATCTGCCTAGCCTTTTCCCAACTATATTGGGGTCGGCTTCCAGTCCAATCGGAGATAGCTGAGTACCAGTGTTTTACATGGAGCGACTGCTTATATTACCTCCACAACCCAGGAACTGGGTAACACGATACCTCTTGGCTAGACTGGTGTCAGATCTGAGGCTTCTGACTAACGACTGTCAAAGATCTTCAAGTGACTGCTGGGACCAACGGCTTAACGTGCTTGCCGAGGCACGGAAGAAACACGCTATGTAAAGATGGTCACCCATCCACGGACCCACCTCGGCAAGCATTGCTTAACCTTGAATATCGAACCGTGTGTCTGTTATTATTTAGCCACGAGCTGTCACATGTCTTCGAATTTTTGGTTCTAAGACATGCCGGTTTTCTCACGATGTTTTCCTTCACCGTTTTTGAGAGCAGTGTTGACGAAATAATTTGGACAAAGTAAAGCGCCTGCCTGGATTCGAACCCACGACCTACAACTTGAAAGTAGCGCCCGTTACCTCTGGGCCATCACTGCTCTCCTCTGCGCGACATACATACATTCACTTACTACATATATCTTCGTAACTCTTATACACAATACACACTCACGAAGCAAAGATCTTCCGTATGCTAATCGTATTTACTAGGCCAGTTCCGGCCTCAGTGGCCCACAAGATTTTGCAACCCCTGGTATATAATGCGATTATGTTGTCTTGGACATTACTTGTCAAAGGTTTACCAGAGCCGCCTCTGTTTTGGGGTTGTGATTCTGGGTTGGGCTATGAAACCAGTGATAGCGGTACAAGATAGTAGTTGGAATTTTTTCATTGTATGTACCTAAAGTTGCCCAATACAAAACTAATTTACTGTTTAATGTTCTGTACTCGGTTAACAAAAATTCCATATATTTGAAGTATTTCTGCCATTAAATAAATAAAATTTATCATCATATTATCTTTATTATTATCGTTTACATTTCATGGTAAAGTATTTTTGAACAAATAATATATTATAAGTGGTTTCACGAAATTATTATTTAAAACTTCGGTCAAAATATTCGGTATAATTTTGTGTGAAATAACGGTCGAATAAACCTTCTATTAGCAGTGTTCCATAAATGAAAATTATATTGAATATTGGAATAATTTCATTCAATGAGTATGTTATAAAAATGCATGATGGTGGAAACGTAGTGTTTTATTTCTGTTTTAAAAGTAAAACACAGAAGCTTCATGGCAGAACTGAAAAGCCACAATACATAAATAAATACATATATCACTCTTGTATGCATAGTCAAATCTGGCAAGTGGTTATTAATTACATTACAGGTCTAGGTTAAAAGTTGAAAGCTTATTGCTAAGGCAGCCACAAAGTCAGTCTCTTGCTATCGCTTTTTCTTGACCTGTTTTTAGCCCCGCCGCAAAAAAAGGCGGGGTGTTATAAGTTTAACGTGTCTGTGTGTGTATGTCTGTCTGTGGCATCGTAGCTCCCAAATGGATTAACCGATTTTGATTGTGTTTTTTTGTTTGAAATGTTACTTTGTCGAGAGTGTTCTTAGCTGTGATTGATTAAAATCAGTTGACCTGTTCAAAAGAGATTTTTGTTGTATTATTTGTTGTATTATAGTAGTGATTGAGATTCGGAGTTATATTCTAGAGGTAACTGTACTGAGAGGGAGAGGATATTCAAAGCCCAAAAACGTTGCATAAGATCGATGACTAGTCTTAAAAATACCGACAGTTGTGCACCTATGTTTCAAGTCTCTAAAATTACTCATCATTCCGTCGTTGTATATACTTGAAGTTGCAATGTTTGTTAGAACAAACATACACTTTTTTACCCTAATGGACGATATTAGAACACGTCCGGGACCTGTTAGATCGTCGTACAAAAATCTTATGTTTACAGGTAGATACAAAACGGCATTATTAAGAAAAGCTTACTATCAATAGAATCCGTTATCTATAATTAAATACCTCATACCTACAAAGAAATGTCATTAAGCATATTTAAGAAGAAGCTAACATCCTAACTAATAGATAAATGTTATTATTCTATACATGTTTTTTTGGATGATAATAATGTAACATGATATAATGATGAAATTATATATATAGTGATAAAATAAATAATTAATAATAATGATTTATGTGTGATATTATGATACATTCATTTATAATATTGATTCAAATTGTATCATGTGCCTTAATAATGTATGCAAAATAATCGATTTAATTATTTGTAAAATATAGAATTAAGATTGTTGTTTTTGATGTTTAGTTTATGTAGGAAGGTTGTAGATCCACAAAACTGTACTATTTTTGTGTTCTTATTGTTTATTTGGTTGTATAATTGAGTAGATATAAATGTGTTTTACTTTTGCATACCGTAAGGTCATCTTATTTTGTACCCACGCTTAGGCTGTGGAATGATCTCCCTGCCGTGGTTTTCCCTAGCGACTGCAATATGGGGTTCTTCAAGAAGGGCATTAGAAGGTTTTTGCGGGGTCGGCAGCGCGAGTGTGATGCCCCTGGTGTTGCACGCGTCCCTAGGCCACGGTGACCGCTTCCTATCAGGTGGGCCGTGTGCTTGTCTGCCACCTAAGAGGAATAAAAAAAAAAAAAAAAAAACCCACATTCATTTCAAAATAAATGATTTCTGATTTCTGAAAAGTTATCCGCATTTTACCCGGCTTTTTTTGCAAGATTTTCAAGTTTCTATAGATTGTTGATGGAAGGGTGTCTACTACTTGGTATATTAATTGTAGTTTAAAATGCATGAAACAAAAAAATAATATTAAAAACCCCGATACGAAAACCACTAAAATCAAAAAATTAGCAATTTTTTTTTATAATTTTCACTATAAATATACCCAATTCAATTATTATCATATTTTGTTATGTTCTAGGTGCAAGTGGTTGATTTTGGTTTTTAAATCTTGATCTAGATTTGGCTTTAGATTTTTTTCAAACCTCAGAAATAAATCACTTACATGTCCAAAATATGTTTCGTGGCCCTCACTGCAAGGATTCTACCGTATTTCTTACGTGCCAGCTAAAATATGACAGTTGTCTCAACTGGTGTGCTCAAAGAATTTGTTCATGGTAAGCTGACATGTGGGTTAACGTCAACTTAAAATGCTGGCGACTACATTATGGTCACATATTATTTTGTCTGTGGAAGAGATTTGTGAAGTCCTTTACTTAGGTATTCTTTTTATTAATTCTTCATGTGCTGTTTGGCACTTAACTTATTAATTTCCTTTTCCAACATCGTCATCATCATACGATATTTCAGAAGTGAGAATTTGACGTTGTGTTTTTTTCAGTCTTTTTTAGTCTGAAATCCTGTCATACTTTGGCATTAATGTAGAATATATATGTCAATGGGTTTGACACGTTATTATCTCCAAATACTGAATTCAGAAACAGGCCATCTGTCTATTATTCTAAATGCCAATGATAATAGAATATTACCATAGTGTTGTCGAGTCCATCATAGAAATCATAACAAACTTACAGTCATTTTTGTTTTGATTGAGCGATAGTTACGACTCCTTATTCTGTCAAGTCTATATCTCAACACAACATGAGGTTCTCCGGCCACATTGCAGATCTAAATTTCTTTCGGCAACACCATAATTCACCAAATACAAAACCGATCAATGATCAATCAGAAGTATCGAAATAAGTCACAACATACCAAATGCAATAAACTCACCGAACGTCACACAATCTCCACTACTTTTAAATATATCGAGGGCTATAAAGTATTCCGGTTTTCCATCCCTCTGATACATATTGTTGATCAAAAATATCGCTTTGTATATTCAGAAAAATAGCTTGCCGTATAACTTCGGTATGAATATTCGCTTGACCCACAGATCAAAGGGACGCTTCGGTGGTAGCTGCTAGAGATATTGTCCTTATTTTTACACAAAGCAAGCCTATCAGTGAGTGTCATACTCGTCTGTTCTTATAGAAATTGGCAGCTCGTGACAATTCTGACTATGACAGCTGAAACTTGTAGCGCAAATTACGCGAGCACTTACTAGCTGTCGCTAACTATGTGCATTAGTAACGAGCTGTCGTCTGCGTTAAACTAAAAATAAGAAAAAGTAATGGTTTTTCATTTTTCTTGCGCGGGTCCCAATTCTGTTTCACAAATAAAATCTAGATACCTGGCAGTTGAAATCAATCCAGCTGTTTCGGAGATTAGCCGAAACAAGCAGACAGATGTACAAACATTTTTAATAAAAGTTTCTTGTCACTTTCTGTGCAGTGATTCCGAGCTCTGTGGCTTGACCAATAAGTTCTGCGTCGGGTCGTCGACGGAAATTTGATTTCTTCGGCCTTCGTACGAATTTCTTTTGAATGTTTGATTGATTAGGCTGCAGTATGAATATGTTATGTTGACAGCCTGAAAGAAGGAAATGATGTTGAGTTGTTTATGAATTGCTGATTCTTTTATGAAGATGTTTCATGGATTCTTTCATCTTGGTTGATAAGAGAAAGTATAAGATTGCAATTATGTGGGCGCATGGTTGGCGCAGTGGTTGAGCGATTGACTGCTGCGCTGCGTGTCGCGGGTTCGATTCCCGCACGGAACAAATATTTGTATGACCTACAAGTAGTTGTTCCGGCTCTGGGTGTTGTGTATGTGAGTTTAAATGTTTGTAAACGCACCCACGATACAGGAAGAAATTCCTAGTGTGGGGCAACGTTTTATAAAAAAAAAAAATGCCCTGTATGATACGGCTTTGATTTTATACTAAAAATAAAGGGTTAAACAATATAGTGCCCAAAATCCGCCATTTTTCTATTTTCTAATTTTAATGTTGTCAGTGACACTCGCAAGGTTAAGAGGTTTAAGGTTTAAGGTTTTGTTTTAAGAAGTGATTAAAAAAATGTATAACTCTTAAATGTTTAAATTTAACTCGGAAAAAAAAAAGTTTACTAAAAAGTTATAAATATAAAAGTTAATTCAAAAAATCAAAAACCTGACTGCTTAATAAACGATTTAAAAATCGTAAACAAGAAGAAAATCATGCTGTGCAGTCAGAGGATACATCTGGTTTTGGTCAGAAAGATTGCGAATATGCATCTTCCGACTGCATTGCATGATTTTTTTCTTGTTTACGTCTCTTTAATTCGCTTCTTGAGCAGTCGGCTTTTTGATTTTTTGAATTAATTCATCATTGTAAATAGTATGCAACAAGATAATAATATATTTACTATCCAAGTTTAGAGTTGTAGGTTCTTTGTCGGTGGCAATGCAGTCGCAGTGTTAACGATACAAAGGGTTTCTTTGTAGGAGATAATCTTTCCAAAAACTGATCCGCTTATTGAAATTCCTTTATATTTATCAACATCCGCTATAAAAACTCGTAGCTTTGTGCCATAAGGCTTCATTTGATTCCGTACAGTTTCAGTTTCAGGTGATGCCGTGGAAAAAAGTAGATTATTTATATTCAACCTATGACTTTATATTTAGTGTTTTCATTTTCCCCAACCTTTGAAACTTAACTTAATATTTGCAAAAAGATGAGTTATTTTAGCCTAGAGCTTATTATAAAAAAATAAGGTGCAGGCTTCCATAGGAAACGGTTCTACTCTCTAAACCAGTCAATTGATAACTTAAAACAATCATAATTAAATTGTTTTCAAACAATAAACATACGGCTGTACGCTTGCTGGTTTGCTGTATGCTTTGGTGCAAACTGTAACTACAGCAAGTAATTGTTATTAAACAAATAAATAACCACTTCTAAAGTAAAAAGAAAACCATTTTCATCATCATCATCATTACAGCCAAAACATGCTGCTGCCTACTGCTGAACATAGGCCTTGACATTGCCTTTACGCCTTTCTTCCATCTTTCCAAACTAATGAAAGACACCTGCTACGTATTACAAACCTACCTACTCTCAAAAAATTTCAATACCTACACGGGCACCGAAACTCAATGAAGAAAACTCCATAAAAAATGTCAGAGTGCCTTCTTAGAACAACACGACGCGACGGTAAGACGTTAGACTCAACGTTAAGGAAAGAGATATCGCGTCGTTCCTTTTTACGAACAAGAGATCGAGGAGCGTAATGTTTCGGATAATCGTGATAAACAAGCGTGGGATGTGGGGTACGTCACTGTGAGTCACAGGCATGCTGCAGGGAGTAAGATGAGGGCAGATGCGACAGTTTTGCTTCAAAGGCACCTGTATTTTTTGTGTTGCTGTGTTCCGATTTTTGATGTAACTGGCCTGGTGTGATAAGAGGCACATGAAACATATCATCAATGGCATTAAGCCTTGCATCTGAAATGCATTACTTCTTACAATACTTGATATTTTGGTCAGCGGGGACTTCTTACTATCAAGTGCTATAGTCTAACTTTAGTAAAGATACACCAAAAAAAAAAACTTCACCATTTACTTGGGGTACCCTGGGTGACCTGAAGAAAACGTATTGCACCGGCAATACGTTTTCTTCAGGTCAGACCTATTTTAAGATTTTGGTCCTTTGCAGAGTAGGTACCTACGTTTGCAGGACAAGTTGCTGTTACCCTGGCCAGAAACCATAGGTGATTATTGAATGGCATTACCGCACGCACAAAAGAAGAGAATCTATACTTCAGTGGCGCTTCTACACAGTTTTATTTAATCTTTGAATATTGTTAGAGATTCACACGATACGATGCTTGAGCTAAATGTCTAGTCGAGTGTAAACAAAGAAAGCGATGTAAGGACACTTTTTAAGAAACTCTTTTGTATGAGGGTGCGCAAACTTGATGGTATTTAGTAAATTACGCTAGGTGTTCTGTAGGTGAGTGTGTCTATATAAATATTAGGTTGCATAAGGACATCAGCAAACCTTTTTTTAACTTTATTGACGTCGGCTTCCGGTCAAACTGGACGCAGCTGAATTTATACAGTTACTGTGTAGTAATAAAACTTGAGTCCACAGTCATAAAGCTATGGAAAAATTTACTTGGAATTTGACACACAGTACTTATCGTACTTATGTGATTTGCCCAATGAAAATAAATTGTATACTCGCCATTTTCAAGCAAGAGTAGGTTTTGCACGTGGTTTCATTCACCTGGAATGCGGAATGATTTCCTTGAATCAAGATTCGATATCCTTGTAAATTGATTTGAAAAGAAATAAATATTAACTACTAGAGTGCTAAAACGTGGATCCACGCGAGACACAATGACTTTCAAATTATTTCGGTAATTATGATATTCACCAGGTTAATCATTACTTTCGCCCGTAAAAAAATATGCACAAAATCCTTCCTCGTTTTTCACTTTTTCTATTGGTGAAAACTGCATGAAATTCCGTTCAGTAGTTTTTGAGTTTATCGGGTACAAACGCCGCGGGAGGTTTTATGATAAAGTGATAGTGATGATATATAATAATAATAATATATTATAATAATATAATGTTTGTTCTGTATGTATTTTTTTATGGTGTACAATAAAGAATATAATAAATAAATAAATATATGCTACGCGGTGTAACTTCTGCTACGGCGTAGCAGGGATAATGACGTCACAGACTCACTGCTACTGCCATGCTACGTGTAGTTAAAAATTAGCTTTATTACTTTTGACTATTTTAAGTGATTATAAGTTATCTGTACCTTGAACTTAAATATTATGCTGGATATATATCTTGACTAATGAAGTCTACACTCCGTCCAGCACAGATCTAGATCCAAAACCCCGAAAACTTTCAGCTCGAACTCCAGAATTGTTTCGAGTGCCTACGGAGCCTCCGTGGACGTTTACAACGATGGGTTTGTGGAAACTATCCATACGGTCGGGTCTAAGATTTGCAAAGCCCGTCATACAAATTTGCACGAACAAGAAACTATCCGATCCTACTCTCCAGCTCATGAAGAGTCTTCAGACGTTGCATGGAACTACCGGCGGCTCAATAGACGGATCTCTAAGTCATTGAAAAGCGTATCGTATCATAAAAGCTGGCTTTCTTTGGTTTCTGCCCCATCCACATAGGAAAAGGGCATAAATTTATGTAGCAATCAAACAAAATAAAAACAAAAATGTTTATTTGATAATTACACGTTATAAAATGAAAAATAGTTGTGTGATGAGTTGAATTTATGTTTGTATCTATATTGAAGGTTGAGTTTTTCAAAAATAACATACCATCACCTGTATCTTCGAAGGGTGAAGCAGAGGTATACCCACATTGCATCAGTTTTAAGTCCCGTGTAAGGAGGCGGGGGGTATTATTATTATTATTAAGGGGGCGAGCCCTGTTACCATCTTCCAGAAACAATTCTCTAGACAGCTACTGAGACATTCCAGATGGAAAACCCAATAACACTCTCCGACCTGGGCATGGAACCCAGGTCTTCACGCTCTTCAAAGAGCTTTTTTTTATTTTTATTCATTATAGGCTCGCGCTTGACCACTATCTCACATGATGGTAAGCGATGATGTCGACGGTAGAGCACGCTTGCCTAGAAGTAACCTATTCACTCTTGACTTAAAGACCCCTAGATTGCAGCTATCGGGAAACACAGACTGCGGCAGGGAATTCCACTCCTTAGCAGCTGTACGCATAATAAAAGTATTCTCAAAACGTTTAGTGCGTATGGGTGGGATGTCTACCATGTACCGATGGCGCATCGCCGTACGTCTGGTAGTCCGATGATGAAACGGGCTGGGCGGAATTAGATCATGTGATTCCATTGCTTCTTAAATATAATAAACGTCGAAACACCACAGCTCATAACTTTTAAACTCCGTATAAAGTAACCCACGTGCAAGATATTATAATAAGAAGGCGCAAAAATTTTCATGTAATATTTACACTGAACATTTCGCGGCACTCTTGACCCGGACTCCCGGAGTGTATCGAAGATTCACACGATCCGATTGAGCCAAATGTTCAGTTAAGCGTGTATAAAGAATGCCGACTACAGTGTTTGAAAATGTATGGTTGGATATTTTTTGACAAAATATTTTTTATCAAAGATTTTGCCCACTGACTTAGTTAGCTCAAGATCAATTAGTAAAATGAATAAAACAAAATAACTGTTAAGGTTTTATGAAGGCCTAGTTTATCATTATCATCATCAGCCTTATAATGTTCCCACAGCTGAGACATCGTATATCATATATATATCATTATCATCATATCATCCTCTCTGTGAGAAAGGTATTGGGCCTTAATCCACCACGCGGGCCCAAGGGCGAAGCCCTAGTTATATAATAGACAATTTACACTTCACTGTATTTGTAATTCGCAAGATCGAATAGTAAAATGAATATAACAAAATAACTGTTATGGTTTTATGAAGCTCTAGTTTATCATTATCATCATCAGCCTTATAATGTTCCCACAGCTGAGACATCATATATATATCATTATACATATCATTATCATTATCATCCTATTATACACTTCACTGTATTTGTAATTTACTGGTGAGCATTATAAAAAAGCATTCTATATATCAATCTTATCTTGTGACCTTACATTGACTAACTCGAGAATTTATTTTAGAAAGACCAGGTGCAAGTACTTATAACCGGCATGGGTACACCCATGCCGGTTGTGTGTACTTGGAGAACGTAAACGTATCATAAATAGAATGTTCGATCATAGCAGGTGGTAATCTGTAGTTTCTGCTTACTCCCATGAGAAAATGGAGTAAGTTTATGAGTTTAAGGTGGTGACAAGTCATCTGGCAAGTTTTAACACAGTAATACTCTTATAAATTGGATTTTTGGTATTTCAATATTTGCATTCTAATAGAGCTTTCAATGTTACTCTTCCAATATCTTCACCTAATAATAATATGAGGGCGTTAACGCTCTACACGTCCGTGTCCGTGATCGACCAGACAAAAATTTCAAAAATCCTGGAAATGGGTTCTGTAGGTTATTCTTTAACACCCTCGCTATTTTTAATTTTAATATTTTCCTTGTATAAAAACGACTTTTCTACAGATTTATTATATGTATTGATGATGATTATGATGGATAAAGTATGTATGTAGTGCGTAAGCTTGTATATTGAGTTTCTGGCAGCAAAATTATCTCAAATTGAATGTGAAAAATTGTCAAGCACGCGTTATATATTGTGATTGGTCGAATATATTTTAAGCAGCCTATCACAACAGATAGAGCATGCTTGGCAAATTTTCACATACATTTTGCTTCTTGAAACTCTTCGCTCAAGAAGTAGTACTGCTATTTTGGACCCAATATTTGATGGATATGGATCACGGACACGGACGTGTAGTGCGTAATCGCCCTTATAACACAATAGAGTCTACAACTTTCACACAAGTACTTTCCTAAGGTTACCATGGCAACAGTTGTAGACGGCGTGACAGCCAGAACTTTCTTCTTGATTTAAAGGTCACGTATATACCGAATACTCGTACTGGTGCTATTGTAATTATATGTTCCACGGTTTGGCTGGCTCATCTGTTGTACAATCTTTTGAATTATGTTGCTGAACAATAAGTTACTTTTGGTAGTTGTAAGGAGTTGTCCAGAGTCGATCAGCGATCGCTCGCTAACTAGGCTGTATCCGTCACACCGCGTTTAAGTCATTCCAAACCAGTATGAACGCGAACGGTGGTTTCATGTTTGATACTTCACGCCTGCCTTACCACCCACGCAAGCTCTTCGCCCTGTTCGTATTCTAAAGTTTAAATGTATTTGTTTATTTTTATAAATATTTATATCCTGTTGTTCTTTGTGTAAAAGTATTTATATAAAGCCTCGAAAATAATCAAACTACCTACATTATTAAACTTTTGAGTGTGGGTGGTTGGACAGTACACAAAACGGATTCAAAAAGTGTTTTAATAATATTGCAAAACATTATACAGAACAGACATGACTCAACAGACTGTTTTTTTTTACAAATTCGTGATTTATTTTTGTTTTCATAGAATTTATATTCATTCTGCCCAATTTAAGGAAGTAAACATAGGTTAAGCTCAGTCTAGGATAATCCTGACGAATGGCTTAGAACCAATACTGAGAATCAAAGCCAAAACATCTGTCTAACTGAAAAATATGACAAAGAAGAGACATAGTTACAACATAGATCTACCACATCAACTATTCAACTCCACTTAACATAGTATAATGCAGGTAGAAACTATATTATCTAGTTTGCTCACCGCTGTAAAAGCAGCGTGGGTACTACGACCAGATGTTTTTTGTTGCAGTTGAACTGAAAACTGAAGTAATTATGGATTAATTAAAGATATATAATAGCCTATCTAACCTAACTAGGTTATAGTTAGTGAGCAATTAATATTTAGAAGTTCGCAATCGATTTCGAGAATTCTTTCACTCACATCTGAAACACGGTTGCTGTGAGACCATTTATGGAACACGGTTACTGTGAGACCATAATTATGGAAGACGGTTGCTGTGTGACTATATTATTAAACACGGTTGCTGCGTGACTGTATTATGGACCACGGTTGCTGTGTGACCATAAATATGAGACATGTTTGCTGTGAGAACATTTATGGAACACAGCAACCGTGTTCCATAAATGGTCTAATAATGGTCGATTTCGAGATTTCATTCACTCACATCTGAAACACGGTTGCTGTGAGACCATTTATGGAACACGGTTACTGTGAGATCATAATTATGGCAGACGGTTGCTGTGTGACTATATTATTAAACACGGTTGTTGCGTGACTGTATCATGGACCACGGTTGCTGTGTGACCATAAATATGGGACATGGTTGCTGTGAGACCATTTATGGAACACGGTTGCTGTGTGACCATATTATAGAACAAGGCTGCTATGTGACTATATTATGAAACACGGTTACTGTGAGACCATAATTATGGAACACGGTTGTTGTGTGACTATATTATTAAACATGTTTGCTGCTTGACTGTATTATGGACCACGGTTGCTGTGTGACCATAATTTTGGAACACGGTAGCTGTCAGACCATTTATAGAACACGGTTGCTGCAAGTTATTATGGATTTATGAATTAAAGAAATTATAACGGTTATTTATTTTTGTATTTTTTTAATTATTTGTATAGGCTCGCGCTTGACCATTATCTCACCTGATGGTAAGCGATGATGTGATCGACGGTGAAGCACGCTTACCTAGAACTTACCTATTCACTCTTGACTTAAAGACCCCTAGATTGTAGCTATCAGGAAACACAGACTCCAGCAGGGAATTCCACTCCTTAGCTGTACGCATAAAAAAAGTGTCCCCAAAACGTTTTGTGTGTATGGGTAGGATGTCCACCATTACAAATAAAAAAGCAAGCCTATTACATATAAAAAAAAAGTCGAAGAAAAGCAAGTAGGCTGCCAAGGACAGCATGCGAAGAAAGATCGCATGCCATCCCAATCTGCTGAACTGTACCGCCAAACCCGCCGGGTGCCACTTGGCTGGGACCGGGCGGGGAGTAGACGGACACAGACTTCACCAGACAGTGGTCGGAACTACCCAAAGGTGAAGCTATCGACACAGAGTATTTGTCCGGATCTGTTGTCAGCAGAAGGTCCAAGCAATTGGCCGCGTGCGCATCAACATCCGGCACCCTTGTTGCCCCATGGACCGGCTGGGTAAGGTTTAGTGCAAGCAAAAGCTTACGCATCTCCTGTCCAGCATGATCAGTGCTCTGGTATGGGAAGAGCCACTCCAGGTGGTGGGCATTGAAGTCCCCTAGTAACATTAATTGGGCGGAAGGGTACCGTTGCTGTGCCGCATTAGCCGTCTCACTAAGGTACTCTGTGAGCCTGGTTGTCTCCTGATCTCCCCGTTGCGAACGGTAGACACAGGCGTAGATAATTTTATCCAGACCTGTGTCCACAAGAGCCCACAGCGTTGAGAATCTGGCGTCCTCCAGGCGTAGATCCAGTATTCTTTTTGCTTGTCATATCATTATTGAAGACTGAATGGATGAGAGGAGAAGGAAGTGAGATGAGTTTACACACTGTTAACCTGCAGACACGCACTGAAAGGCCGCCATCATTGGGGCACTAGTCTGGAGACTGCGGGGAAGACCCCCGGAATGTCCATCGGCCCTCTCCATCTGGTCGCCAACCAGCACGATGGTGAATGCCGGGCTTTTTGACAGTTGGCGGGGCAGCCTTTCGTGTGTGGCTGGAACAGCCTTTCGTGTGTGGCTGGAACAGCTGTCTCGACCCAACTCCTCTAGTGGCTACACCGAGCATCGTATCGGAACACGACTAGGTTGCTTGGCGGTACGTCTTTGCCCGGTGGGTGGTCGCAAGCCTTCGGCCGAAGCCTACCACCAGATGTCACCTGATTTGCACCACCCGGGGACCAAGTGAAGGGAATCAAGGTACACTCCTACGGATATGGGTGACTCAGCCCCCAATATGGTTAGGAAGGTTATGGACTGATGCAAATGACAGGAGAAAGAGACTTTCAGTTATGGTATTTTAAGGGTACCGTGACGATATTTGTAGGTCCCTGCTCCATCACTTGCTAGTGCATTGATATTTATAAAAGAGGGAGACTGACCCCCGATTACTAAGAATTCTATCGTTCAGTGTTTGTCAAACTCTACTTTGGCTTGCGATCACTAGAACTGTAATGAACAAAATGAAAAAAAATATGCAGGAACAGAGACATCACCTTCACCAAGCCACGAAGACCAGGCTCGTGCGCACTTAAAGGAGAATGACCAAAAGTGATACCAAAAAGTCTCACGCATCAAGACCAAAATTTTATAGTAATTAGTTTCATAATTTTTTACGACATTACTCGTCGCGGATTTGATTTTTGAATAGGGAATTTAATTTTGAGTTTAAAAGTATGGATATTGTTTTACTCTATATAAATGACGTTCCGTTTCACATGATATGATTAACGTAACCTTGATTTTTAAAGTGTCATGATCACTGTAAAAATATTATACGATTCCAATTCTACATTAATTATAAAAAACTAGAATAGAATCTTATCATTTACTTATAAAAGATTAGGTATCATTATTTTATCTATGGTTAATTGGCCGTTCACAGCAGCCTGTTATAAAGATGTAGAATGCAATCGAATCTATTTTTGATGAATCGACTAACCTGTAATGGTTTCATTTGTTTAATAAATAACTATAACGTTCATGTATATCGTGTCTATAATAAAATACGTCGTTGATAGTGTCGAACAAAATAGACCTAGTTTTTAGGTTATTTTCGATTTTATGAAATAACTCGAAACCCGGGTTTTGTTTTCAAAAAGAAGTTTTGCAGGAGTTAACATGGTCAGTGTAGTCGATAAAAAATAAAGTTGGATTTTGATGCAGCTTGGTACGGGATTCCATACTATTTATTCAAGATCTACTTACGATTTTATAACACTATACAATCCATCTTCACATCTTTTGATATTGTATCAATTTGTGTAACTCATCCATACTAATATTATAAATGTGAAAGTAACTCTGTCTGTCTGTCTGTTACCTTTTCACGCTTAAACTGCTGCACCGATTTAGATGAAAGTTGGTATGAAGATAGTTTGAGACCTGGGAAAGGACATAGGCTATATAGGTAGGGTAGAATAGGGTAGGGTAGGGTAGTGTAGGGTAGGTTAGTGTAATGTAGGGTAGGGTAGTGTAGTGTAGGGTAGGGTAGTGTAGTGTAGGGTGGCGTAGGGTAGGGTAGAGTAGGGTAGGGTAGGGTAGGGTAGTGTAGAGTAGGGTAGGGTAGGGTAGGGTAGATAAATGTTTGATCTTTTTATGGCAAAACAAAGTTTGCCGGGTCAGCTAGTTTTTATATATATTCTTTGTATTATTACATCTGGAAAGCATATTTAGTAATCTCTGACTGTTTTAAATATCTAAACTTAAATTATATTCGTAATTTATAATTCTTGTAATATTTTTCTACTGTGACATTTTCATCTGACATGACATCTGTCTGTCTATTTTATTTTCTAAAAGCCATAGACATACCATAGGTACCATGGACTACCTAGACCTTTCTTTAAGCTAGTTGCACATTATTGTAAGGTCAGAGCAGACTGACCCGCTTTTGTAAAGCCGTTTTTATTCGTTCTGGTCTTATTGAGATTTGAATTTGAAATTTAGAAGGGATTGCAAATCGAATGAAAAACGGGCTTCAGATTTTTAGCAGTCTGGAATCAACTCTGAACGCCGAAAGATTGGTTTTGGCTGTGAAATTTGAAGGACACAAATTATAGCCTTGAATTACTAAAAGTACTTAAAAAATTGTAATGCATTCAGTTTGTGAACCACTGTTATAAATCCCTGAAGAACTATAAATAAATACCGTTTATACTCTCAAGTGAACTTTTACTATTATAATATCAAGATGTGCCAGACTGGCATGTGGAGTATGAAATGCGGCAGACAGGACCTCAGCGGCGCGGCGGTATGAGCTGTGAGGCCGCCCGCGCCCTCCGGCAGTACGCGCTGGGAGCGCATGCTAAACATGAGGGCCCACATCTCGCGGTAGCGCTCCACCAGCCGTCCCATCGCACCGTGCCATGCCACCCTGGTCTACGGTTGCACCTTCACCACTTAGAAGAGTTCCTGTTCGACCTGCTGCCTGATTAGCTGACCACGACGTGCGAAGCCGAACCTTATTTTATTTCTATATCCTTTTTATTATTTTTATTTTATTTTTATCTTAATTTTATTAACGTGGCTTACGTATAGCTCCACTGAGCTATACGTAACGTTACAATACATCGATGAGCCGAGACGTGGACGTTGCGGGAGGAGGAATGAAAAATGATAGACGCTCTGGAGATATGGTGCTAGAGAAGAATGCTCGGAATGAAGTGGACCGAGTTCCGCACCAATGTCTCAATACTACAAGAACTCCACATCAAGCAGCGTCTGTCCGCAATAGTATACGTACAGTCTAGAATACTCAATTTCTTCGGATACTTTTCAAGGCGATAGACAGGTAGACAGTCCATAGAGCAGTTAGTTGTCCAAGGAAACGTGGAAGTGGACCGCGTGGAAGGTCACCTGCTGTGGGCGGTCCCGTGCACGAATGTACCCGGATGACTTCTAATCGGGAAAGGTGGCGAGACATTGTAAGACGCATTACATCTGCCGCAAAAAGTGACGAAGAAGAAGACTTTTGCTTGAACAATTGTCAAACTTTGATATTGAATTACGGTTTGCCAAGTTCTTTACTACAAAGTCTCAAGTCAGGAACCGACCCTATGCCATCCGTCAGTCTGGTATCTGTTTTACACGTGCCGGGAGCACGAGTTGCCTTATTTTATACTAAGTATGGCACAGTTACTTGCCTAGCTCTTCCATCAACCTAGACAAGATAATCTTTTCGCTAGGACTAAATATTTTCTTATTTAGCTCGTGTAGACATACATGTCGTCGGTGTTCACGATTTACTAAAGGACTTTTTGACTTTACTAAATATAAACTTGTTTTTTACAGAAATCCTGATGTAATATTTTTTAGTTGCCTTTAATCCGGTTTTTTGCAAAGAGATCTAGATTTTATGCAATAAATAAAGGTTTTTTTCAAATATGCTACGACACGCTTAAAAGTGTTCCAGTGAAGGGTGAGAACAGCTATAGTCTAATTCTCGATACTCGTTGTTTGGTTATAGGGTTGAGTGATAGTATAGGTCTACCAGAATCTCATGGCATTCCTTATTTTTTTTAAATTGTTTTTTTATATGGCAATGTCAATTGTCACCTGTCAAATCAAATTACGAGATGTGTCAACCGCTGCTGAGATTTTGTGTTATCTTCTTGAAAATTTGTTGTTTTTGTGAAAATATCGAAAAAGCAACTTCGATCTCAAGCGAGACATATTGTTTTTAATGGGTATCGTAAAATAAGGGTGGAAGAAGGCGTTAATCAAACTCATTCTTTGATTTTAAAGCACGTCGAAGAATGGAGCGATAAGTTGGACTGACTTGTTTTGATACTTTTAGTTTATTTTATATTTTTCTCACTTATTTTTTTTTTACAGGTGTTTCCATTAATATTATACGGTAAATCGTAGATGAGGGCACATCGAATGAGGGTCGGAAGGAAATGCCAACAGTAATGAAACCGTTACTAATTCTTCGGCAAGATATTGTTTTTAACACCTTAACTGCCCGGAAATGAGACACAATTGAAAATGTATTGTTTGTCGGTCAACTGGTGTCTGCCATGGCGTTCAACGTGTTAACGGAGGTTGAGAATCTTTTAGGTAAGAAAAATATTAAGTAATAGTCTGTGCCCTGCAGTGGGACGTATATAGACTGATGATGATGAATGACTAAGCTTTAAGTAACATGATTGATTTTATTATTTTTTACAGACTTCTACATAAAAAGATTGGATTTGAATAAGTTAAATGCCATTTTGATTGAGAGAGATGACATAAAACTCCAAAGATACAAGTTTTTGATATGCCACTGGAGTTCTTGGCATCGTATTCTAGTTCTGAATGAGGTGTTAAGTTATTAATATGATTTAAATGATACACAATAAATTATTACATAAATTAATATACAATTGATTTATTTTTCATGATATATTTTCCTATGTTAAGAACCCGATGTATAACAACATTCTTCATACACACCTATAATACTCACAGCGTATCTTTGTGTCTCTGAATTGGTTGCAAGACCCTGCGCAGTAGCTATTTTTGTGTCAATGTTGAAGGTGAAGATAGCATTGTATAACTGTCTTTCACTCGCTTAAGCTTTTCATCTGACATCTCGCTTACTCTATTGCAGTATACTCGATGACAAACTGTTTCTTACGCAATGGTTGGCCGAGTCAACTTCAGAGACACAAAGATCCCCTGTGACTATTATTATAAAGGTACCTCATGTTCAACTAAAGACATAAATGAAAATTACACAGTATTATGATCGTTTAATCCAATTTCCCCAGTATTGCACACAAAAAAAAAAAAACCCATTTGCCATGAGATTCCGGTGGACCTTATAATAGTATACCTACGATGAAGCGGAATTTTTAAAAAGCATTCACGAGAATGTTGGATTTTGGCAAGTTTTTAGCTCTAATTATTTAGGTAATAGGAAAAAAGATAAACTTGCGAGTTAGGGCATCCACATTTCGTCAGTTATGTTTAAGTCCCATGTAATAAGGGTTAAGTATATTGCCATCACTCAAAATATACTAATAACTAAGCTTCTGGTTGCTACTACACCTGACCGGCATCGAACTTAAGATCAACGAGGCAG
This sequence comes from Orthosia gothica, assembly GCA_949775005.1. Taxonomy (NCBI): domain Eukaryota; kingdom Metazoa; phylum Arthropoda; class Insecta; order Lepidoptera; family Noctuidae; genus Orthosia; species Orthosia gothica. Next base: position 115,824 of record CATKRY010000074.1, read on the forward strand.
GGAACGATGAAATATGAGTATCGAAACTACAGTTACAGCCCTACTTAACCCTTTAGAAGAATACAGTTATGATGTAACAATTGTGTATTTTTAACCGACTTCCCAAAAAGGAGGAAGTTCTCAATTCGGATGTTTTTAGGGTTCCGTAGCCAAATGGCAAAAAACGGAACCCTTATAGATTTGTCATGTCTGTCTGTCTGTCCGTCCGTATGTCACAGCCACTTTTTTCCGAAACTATAATAACTATGCTGATGAAACTTGGTAAGTAGATGTATTCTGTGAACCGCATTAAGATTTTCACTCAAAACTAGAAAAAAACTAAAAAATTTGGGGGTCCCCATACTTGAAACTGAAACAATTTTTTTTCCCGCCAAACCCATACGTGGGTATCTATAGATAGGTCTTCAAAAATTATATTGAGGTTTCTAATATATATTTTTCTAAACTGAATAGTTTGCGCGAGAGACTCTTCCAAAGTGGTAAAATGTGTCCCCCCCCCCCCCCCCTGTAACATCTAAAATAAGAGAATGATAAAACTAAAAAAAATATATGATGTACATTACCATGTAAACTACCAACGAAAATTGGTTTGAACGAGATCAAGTAAGTAGTTTTTTATTAATACGTCATAAATCGTAAACCGCAATTTACTAAGAACGGAACCCTTCGTGCGCGAGTCCGACTCGCACTTGGCCGGTTTTTAATGTATTTTCGGGCGTAACTTCGTCATATATAAACGGAATTGGAAAAATTTAATTTTTGGTTGTAAGAAATTTATTCCGAAATGGTCTCATTTAAATTTCGTAAAGATCTGATGAAGAACTTTGGAGATATACAACAGAACTCTTCAATAAATGACGGCAAATCTCTCGAGATTGCTGCAATCGTATGTGTATTATTATTTACACCATTTCATAACATACCATCACGCCAGTATGCTCTTAACGGGTACGCAGATGTGTACAGTTCACCCTGGTTCACTCTCATTGCACCAGTTATGTTCAAGTTAAATGTAATATTCTGGCATCACTGTGGGTATTATAGGTACCTTACTATAGAACTTGTCAATTATGTACCACTAAAACTATTAAGATCTACAAGGCAGTTTCGATCTACATACAAAGTCGCTAGTTTGCTACAAACAAAAGTATCCCGCGTACTCCTAGCTTAAGTACGCTAAAACACTACGATGCTTTCAACTTATAACGCTTCATGGTCTCCTTGGGAGATCTCCAAAGTACCCTGTACTGTATTATTAAAACTTTTATACAGAGTTTTCCTTTGTTTTCTAGAACGAATTGTGGATTTAGTCGTCCCATTTATTATCATGTATGAAGAAAATACCGTTTTTATGCACCTTATTAACTTTTCACTGATTCAGCAGAATATTCTCTAGGATTAGTGACGGTACGTGTGCTTGTAAATATTTTTTATGAAATATCATCTGATGGACAATATAAAATGTCAACCAATCTACTTGGCTTTCATACAGGCACTTAGAAATATCGTAAAAATATCAGCATAGCCTTCATAATTTTTCACAAAACCTCTGGAGTGGTGACTGCGTACCGGAAGACGCAGTGTGGGCAGGTTTTATTTTTAGTCTCGTTGTACATGCTGAGATAGGAGCCTTTTTGGTCTCGCACGGGGTTATTTTTTTTATTTTTTATTATTGTTTGTGTTTTGCTTATCTCATCCTAGTTTTAGTCGACTGGTAGTAATTTTCACTATTAGCAAAATCCTGCAACCCCCACCAGGCTATCGGCTAATCTGCAAATCAACACAATAGGCCAGAAATATGACACAAAATACGACATGAACCCTCAAAATAATTACTAAAGCTTCATACATAACATGACCAGTACATAGTTGTTTAACATTAAATTAGTAAACTTCCTTGATAACCTATTGCTTTCCTTCGTGATGGCGGTACTATAGCAAAACTTTTCACATTACGCCACGCGAGGTATTTTGGTGTACTAAATATATTTTACGAGAGTACATTGCGGTTAGATGGCTTCTTTAATAATAATTTATTGCTGTTTTCTGTGTAAATATTGTAAGGAATAATATTGGACGGAAAAGTGATGAGAGTGATGAGTTGGGCCAAAAATAGACTGTTTACGAACCTGCGTGATCTTTTTTTGGGAATTGGAAATGAAGAGATCCGGGTGAGGAATGAAAAATTGCTTGCGTATGGTAGAAAGTAGTTCTGGAGTGGTGACCGCGTACCACAGTAGGCGTAAATTTGAAAAGCCTCCCAGAAGGTGGACCAATGACTTATGAAGATCATAAGAATCCACTGGAAGCGAGAAACACAGGGTTATGTTCAGCAGTGGACGTCAATCGCTTGCAATGATTATGATGATGAATAGTCTCTTGTATCGTATAAGCAGTACAAAAAACATAATATCGCGTATGAATTACCGATGAGTCATAAGCAATACATAACTAAAGTGGCTGAATTCTACATCGTATAATATTCACAACGGATCTTTGTGTCTCTGAATTGGCTACAAGACCCTGCGCAGTAGCTATTTTTGTGTCAATAGTGAAGGTGAATATAGCATTTTATAACTGTCTCTTTCACTCGCTTACGTGTATCGAATTATCCTATCTTGCTTACTCTTTGCAGTATACTCGATGACAAACTGTTTCTTGCGCAATAGTTGGCAGGGTAAACTTCAGAGACCCAAAGATCCGCTGTAACTATTATACCCAACTCTACTTCAAATCACCGCTAAGTATCATGCTGGTTATCATCATTTTAGGATGCATAATAGCGACAAAACCGAATAAGTCACGTATCTCTTGTGAATTCGGGAATAGCTATGAACTAGGAATGATTGATACACCAATTAATGATAATGTCCGATTAGCAAATCAAGCGCAATAATGGTTATTGGGTACTTATAGTATAATTACCGGGCATTCAAGCAGTATGAGGTCCAATATTCAAAATATACGAGCTGCTATTACTCTAATACGTAGTGCCGTCACAAATAATATAATACTAGCATAGAGATGCCTCATCCCATACAAAGAAACCGTGCCGATGTAACTAGCGTTTTTGGTCTGATTAGTTTTTGTACATCAATCACGTTCGTTTCCATTCCATGGCGATAGATAGATGGTGTTATCAGCAAGTTGCAAGTAAAAGGGTTTACTCGGATCGTGAATATTTTTTTCATTAAATACATTGAAGTTTTGTTTTATAGTATTGTTTTGCACGTTTTTACAGTTTCATTGCACCAAAATATTCCTAGCATTCCTTAAAACAATCGAGTGGAATGCCTCAGGAATTTAATACCGCGTCATCTATTGGCATTGATTTTAATCATCAATCAATCAATCATTTATTTATTTGTTAACATAGGTAAATAAATACAGATCTTAAGTTTGAACAGAGCGCTATGTTATGCCAGGAGGCGTACAAATATGGTGTACAAATCTAGCTGAGGATTACAAATTAAAATTTACTATAAAATAATTGAAAATCATGCATAATTTTGGTATTGAATTAGAAAATAAATTGAACAATTCAATACTCCAAATATGTCAGACCTAAATGAGGAATTATTAAAATGTCAAAATAATTAAAAATGTCAAAATAACGAAAAATTACAAAATCATTAAAAATTTAAAAATACATTTTAATTATTTTGACATTGTTAATTACAATGCCAAAATAATTAAAATGTCAAAATAATTTAATGCCTATATTTTATACGATAATTGTAATTCCAAATTAATTCGTCATTTAAGTATTCGTCAATATTATAATAACATTTATCAATTAAGAACAATTTTTTTTTTCTTAAATTGTGTGAGATTTAATTCTTTTATGGCGTCTGGAATTTTATTATAAATACATGGAGCCATATACCCAGAACACTTTTTTTTACTAATGCAGTTTTACACTTATAATTCTAACAATTTTTGTACTGACTACGAATTGGAACATTTCGTACCATTGTCATTTTTTCAAAAAGGTTGGGATTCGTTTTGACGAAGATACTGATTTCTAATATGTATAATGCCGGTAGCGTAAGTATTTTCAATGATTTAAAGTACGGTGCACAGCTGTCATCTGTTTTCAGACCACACATGGCTCTAACTATTAGTAAGTAAGAAAACTAAAAACAAATGTAAAGACGACTATAGTAAGTTATTTAAAATTTGCAAAATTCTCCCTATCAGCTTTAAACATAAATACCTACTTCTGGTTAACAGTCATGGCAGTTGGGAGCGTCACTCGCTAGTTACCCATGACCACGCAACGAGGATGGTATCGGCAGGTAAATTTGATGTTCCCAGAATAAGGAATTATTTTGGCGACCGAACGCTAGATAAAAGAGTACCATACCTTCTCAACCAGTTGCCTACTAATATAAGAAGACAGGAAATAAAAGGTAAATTCGCAAATTCCCTTAAGCAGTTCTATCTTAAGAGTTTGTAAATGATCTTCGTATCGTTCGTATCTATTAAGTAGTTTTTTAAGATATATGTGTCATGTTAGTTTTATAATTTCATTATGTGAAAATTAAGTGTCCGCACTAATGAAAATGTTTTTTTACTGTGTGTTCCGTTCCCACAGACAAACCGTGTAAACAGTTTTGTGGGGCATAGGTTAAGATTTAATAAACTTGTACCTTAATAAATAAATAAATAATATATATAAACATAATGCACCTTTTTTGTGCCTTGAATAATAATCCCTTATCCGTGGAATTACCCCAAAAAATAATTCCGTATCGTAGAAGTGAGGCTACTAGACCATGATAGGCAACAAGTAATGCTTCTATATTTACTTTTCTAGATAATTGAAAAAGTGCGTAGGCAGTTTTTTTTTTTTTTTACATAGCTGTTCTATATGAGCTTTCCAATTAAGGTTAGGATACCTAAAAACACACTTACTTTTACTTCTTCTATTTTGTTGCCATTGAAATTGACACAAATTTTTGGGGCTTCAATTCTTTGGTGGAAATGCATTATTTTGGTTTTATTAAGATTTATTACTAAATTATTCATATTCAGCCAATTAATTATGTCAGTTAGAGTATTATTAATGTCAAATTGATAAGTATTTAAGTTCTTACATTTTACTATGGCAGTGCTGTCGTCTGCAAACAAAATCATTTCTTGTGGTGTCACTCTTGGTAAATCATTTATGTAAATGAGAAATAAAGGGGGCCCAAGCACGCTACCTTGAGGCACTCCATATTTTATACTCCTGAAATTCGACACATACGTTCGTTCCGTTTTGGTTTTTGCACACACTCTTGTGATTTCAGTACATTGTAATCTATTACTTAGATATGATTCCAGCAGTTTTAAAATGTTCCCTCTGATGCCATAGCATTGCAATTTGTCTAGAAGGATTTTGTGATCAACATAATCAAAGGCTTTAGTCATGTCTGTGTAAATAGCGTAGATGGGAATCTTTCTATCAACAGCAGACATAACATTATTTAAAAGGTCGAAAATAGCCATGTTAATTGTTTTATTTCGCCGAAAACCGTTTTTTTCTTTGCACAAAATATTATATTTGTGAAGATATTGGTATAGCGAGTTATAAATAACCTTTTCAAAGATTTTGGAAAAAACAGGAATTTTGGCTATTGGCCGGTAATTTTTTATATTCGTCTTATCTTCCTTTTTGTGTAGCGGTTTTATTATCACTTTTTTCAAGTCTTCGGGATAGATGCCCTCGGTAATAATAATAATAATATATGTTAGGGCAGGTGCTATAAGCTCAATTATATATTTAATTACTTTTGTAGATATACCGTCATTACCTACAGTACTAGTATTTTTAAGCGTCTTTGTGGCTAAAATAATATCGGATTTTAAAACAGGCTGCATAAACATCGATTGACTTGTCCAGTTACCTAACTTATTGTTTATTTTAATGTCATATATTATATTATTCTCAATGTCATCTATAAAGTAGTCATTAAATGCATTTGCTATGTCATTCGGGTTTGTGTAAGTCAAATTGCCTGCTTTTATTGTCAGTATCTGTTCTTTAGGCAGGTTAGTTTTAGATCTATTGATTATCTGCCATGTGGCTTTTGATTTATTTTGCGAGTTGTTTATAAAGTAGTTATTTTGTGCCTTCTGAGTTAATCTAACAATTTTTATATACTGCGTCGTGTATTTTTTCAAGTCATCTTTAGCTTTTTTTGTTGGGTGTAGTCTGTAAGCCCACAATAACCGCCTCTGTCTCTTACTACATGTTTTTATGCCATTAGAAATCCATTTAACCTGTTTGTTAGTGTTTATAGTTATAAGTTTCTCTGGAAAACAGAGATTGTAAAACAATGAGAAAATATCAATAAAAGCTTTATAGGCCACATTAACATCATTACTTTCGTAGACTTCCTTGAAGGATAAATTTTGTATACACGATTTAAATGATCCGTTCAAATAATCTTTGAAATGTGAATTAAGACCCCAATATTCCATAATTTTGTGCTTAGGAGAGTTGATTAAACAAGAACATACAATTTTTATGTTCAATGCCAGAAAATGTTAATATTACACACAAACCCATGATATCTAGAGCTAAAGGTGTTATAAGAACTAAAAGACTTAATAGGTCTAGCTGCAATAAGCATGTTCTCAAGTTAAGTTGCAAACATAGGTCTATACTTAAAGTGTGCTTAAAGGTACGTAATGGAGCAATTCAGTACAACTTATGTTTGAATATCAGAGTTTTAAAAGTGCCTTTTAATGTGGTCTTTAATTGGTTCTGTTGACGCATAGTTACCTATCATTATCATCGGCCATCTCTTTTGTAAGTAATGTGCCCTGCCCACTGCCACTTAAGGCGCCGATTCCCTTGAGTAGCTGATTTTTAAATGAGAATCACGTCTAAACGGCTAGTCATCATTTATTGAAAAAAATATATGTTATATTAGACCATTTTCTACAAAATCTCAGAATCTTACATTGGGTGCCAGAGTTCATCGTAAACACACTTTACCCTAGTTGTAACGCAAAGTGTTTAGATATAGTGTTTTGTGGTACAATTGAAGTAATAAAGACTTTTTTTTTTTTTTTTTTTTTTTATTATTTTATTTTCTAAATAATTTCGTCTGAGCAAATTTTGGGTTTTATTCGTATAACATAATGTAATTAATTTGTAAAGTTATGTCTAAAACGGACAAAAACACGACAATCACAACAAAACCGCTGGTCGTATTTTAATGAAATCGACACCATATCAAAGACAATTTAATTATCTACATTTTGATTTAAAGTTTTTTTTTTTAAAGCCATAGAATAATAAGAAAAGTACAAAAAACTACTAAATTTCGGGTCGCGCGGGTGAGAAACGAGGGCGCGTTTTGTTCCCTCAAGGTCGTTGGCGTTAGTCGTCGTCTTAAGTTTGCCAATTCTTCGGGCTATGTCGGTAACTTTGGTTCTCCTGCGGATATCATCATTTCTGACGTGATCACGCAAGGAAACTCCAGCATAGCCATTTCCATTGCCTTTGGGTGAGTTTAAGCTTTAGTTACCTTTGCGTCTACTTTATCATAATTTATATGCGATTTCGGAGGTCAGTCTCTGTATTTACGATACTCAGTATATTCTCAGAGTCAGCATTGTCAAAATGTCCAGCAAAAGGAATCAGGTCAGTTTAAATTCAGAAAAGACACCGAGCGAGAGACTGAACAGAAGTTATACATACGCACAATGGACGAATAATCAAGCATTTTGCAACAGCGGATGGGATAACGCATTCGACATGTTTGTACACAGGAAAGGAACGATACTGAAAGACGACAACAACGAAGATAGAGTTTCAATGAGTTTCGAATCCAAAAAAAAAATTTGACCGTATTTTCACGGTTGGTAATGACCTAAACAATTTTTGCGAGTACAAGGAACCAGCTCGAGTTTGAAAATAATTATCAAAAATGTTATTTTTTTCTTTTACATGTGGAATTTTCAAGCTCATTGTTATAGTAAAAAAAAATAGTTCAGAATCTTGTTTCTCATAAGAAAATAGTTGTCTTTTTAGCGTACCTATCTAAGTATAAAAATTTCTGACGCATATGTATTCTCTTTCGTACAAAAAAAGTACAATAATAATTTTGATGGATGGTAATACTATGTTGGTAAATACTATAACAGTGTTATTCATGTTTTTAGTAGTTTAATTTTCCATCTGACTGAAGCATACTCATTACATGCTCACATAAATACAACATATATTTACATTACACAGAGCCACTCTTTAACGTTCTCATATATCTTCATAATATTTATTATAACCCTCAACAGCCCGTGCTCAAAGCTTGGCAGAGGTAAATTCAACCAAAAAACGAAAATAGTTCATTCCTTGTTTCGCGGCAAACTGTTTGTTAATTAAAAGTAAACACAGCCAACGGTTTCGTTACAGAACTTTTTCACTTTTGTTTACATACGTTCCAACTCTTTGTTAATTGTTAAAACTAGATTCTCTATAAACTTTTTATTAATTGTGTATGGAAAACGATTAAAATGGTAAAGTGCAACTTGATGTTCAGGCCGCTAAATAATTTACTTACATGGCGACTTAAATGTCAAAAAAAATTGAAAAAATGTTTGTTACATTTTTTCAAAAGGTGCTGTTAACTGACGCAAAATCCTAATAATATTAAATGAATGCGAAAGTTGGATTCATTGATGGATGGCTGGATGTTTGTTACTTAATCACGCAAAACAGTTCAATGGATCTGGATAGTTTATATTATTATAGCACAATCATACTTTTTATTCCGGTATAATGTTCCTAATGTCGACTTTGTAAAATAAACCAAAGACCATATAAAATAATGAATAGGCAGACCGATAGCCAACGTTATCAATTGAAATAAAAAGTACAATGTTCGCTTATACTCCAAAACTAGATCTCCTACAAAATTAACTGGATCTCTCCTACAAAATTATCAGAGCCGTGAACATGAGTTTGTATATTTGCGTAAGACTCAATGTGATCATTTTGTAAGAAGCAACAAACTTTACGTTAAGTGTTGCAGACACAACAATATTGTATTCACATTACGGTTATAGGGAGGTCTAAGTCTCTCAGTATTTCATATGTTATAAATATTTAAACTATATCGTTAATTATTTGTTTGTTGACTTAACTGTTTAATTAAAATCATTTCTATAAAGTTGTAAGATCAAAAGTAGTTGTATTGACTTCGTGTTGATGTTGTTGGTCGAGATTTTGACAGTTATCGAAGACCAATCACAAGCAAGTATACTGGCGGGAATAAAATTAATCGGCGGACATTTTAGTGGTATGCCCGGCCATTCGTTTTTCGACATCGGTGCTAGTCACTTGCATTGTATCGTTGTTGGATTTGCTAACTCAAACTGTACTGATGTAACTATAGCAATAAAGCTGATCTTCAAATTCAAAAAGGGTTTTTTTACATTCAAAGTCCTTGCTCCTGAGTGTTGGACCAGTATGGTTCACACATATTTAGTAGGGAAATATGGCATACTGTGTACGTACTTGTAGAAATCCCCCTCTTGGCATATTTTTTTAGGCCTAATGTTGTTTGGCATAACGTTTTCGCATATAACTTTCATCAGCATAATAATAGTTTGGCCTAATGCGAAGGTTAGCATAACTGTTATTTGGTCTAATTTGTTTTGCCATAATTTGGAGTTGTATAAATATTCAAGGCATAATATTTATTCGTTTTTATAGGTACATATTTGAACGTCGAAAATTAAAATACCTATGGGTGAAATGTCAATTTTTAAAATATCGAGGTATTTAAATATCGATTTGAATCGATTGACAAATGATTTACCTAAGCTTAAAATGTCTAATTAAATATATTTGATATATGGACTCAAATTAATTAGGTTAAAGTGCGGCGGGGTGGCCCATGGACCACCCTTGAGCCGCGAACATGTTTGTTTTATTCCAAAGAACATTATGTGTAAATATCATTATGCGTTTATAACATTATGCCATAAAAGATTATGCATCATTATTATTATGCAAACAGTATTTATGGCAATATACATTATGCCAAAGCATTTATGCCTAATAACATTTTGCGTATTGATCATTATGCTGAATTTCTCTATGCCAGTGTAAATTATGGGAATATATTTTATGCTTATCATAAGTAAACCCGTACTTATTACTATCTGGATGCTGCAACATTAATCTTTCTCCGACAGCAATTCACCATCAAAATACTGTCACGCAACATTAAAGAAATACCTCTCCGAATTCGAACATCCAATACAGTACTAAGCGAAATACGATAAAAGGGGAGTACCTACCTTACTATGTAAAGAGCCACCGCATAGTGATCTATCATTTTTATGAGCTCCCCATAAAAGCCCTAAGCTGGAAAGCCGAGTGTATGTAACAGCCTATATAAAACCATTGTAGCGAGAAATTCACTGAAGTTCGCGTTGTAATATCAACTATATTTGTGACGTATGGCCCTTGTACTGTCAAATGGCCGTTTGATAAGTTGTCATTTGAATGTTTTGTAATGTATATTTTTTGTTTGTGTGATAGCTAACAATATTATGTTTATTTTTTTGGTGTTGTATTTGGATGTAGTTTTTTAAACTGAAACTGAAAAATAGGCAGTTTGAAATGAAATATGGCGTCACAATTACAGGACTAAGAGGATAAAAACATAACACTAACAATATCACGTTACCTGATGGAAGTCGTTTACTGATCATTGATGGTTTACCAATGATTAGGTACAGTTACAAATTCAAAACCATGTGTATTCAGATAATAAGTTAATCAATTCTCTTTGAAAGCCTAAATTTGCTATTTCTTCATCATTTTCTAGTGCTTACTCGAAAGTGGAACAGATGCAACGACCTCGTGACTAACATTGGAAGCCATGTTAGCCAACCGAGCAAGTATGACATTCTTCAAACCCCAATTCCTTTACAACTGCCACACATATTTTATTTATTTACCTCGCACTGGAACACCCTGCAGCAATTACACCAATGGAGCAAAATCTTATACTAAACTCACTATAAGTCCAGATTACCTGACGATGTTTTCCTTCACCGTTGTCAACGATGTCTAAGATATACATTTATATACATATACATTGGTACTTGCCCCGATTCGATGCCACGACCTCAAGCACGAGAAGCGAGGTCGTAGCTAGTAAGTCACCACGAAATGCCTCACATATCAACTTCGACATTAACACACTGCACAGAGTACGACATAAATGGCTTCTGAACATCAGAGTCTTACGCGCCACACACCCCGTGACAAACAGTACAGGATCCGTTCAGTGAGCACATAACCCATTATCATTTACTAATAGTTTAACTCTAAAGAGGAAGAGATGCAACAGATGACCCGGCCATTACCTATTGGAAGTCATCTTGGTGAAACGAGTAAGAACGAAAGGCACCAAAGTCAACAATAAAAACCTGAATTTCTTTCCACATTACACAACACTGCACAAAGTTTAGTAAACATGGCTTCTGTACATCTGAATCGCGTCACACAAACAATTAAACTAACCTACCACGACTAATTGAAAGCTATTTCGGCCAAACGAGTAATTATGAAATGCTTCTGACTCAACACTGAAACTCGTTCCAACTGCCACATAGCACACAACACTGCAAAGAGTACGAAACATAACTTCTAAACATCTAAGGGAAACTACTACTACTACCATATTGAAAGCGCGACGCAAATCATGTATTTTCGAATCAAATTGCATCGCATTGCGTCAATTTGAACGTACTTGGAATTTCGCTTGGTAAAAATAGCTTATCGGTGCGATATGAATCGAATCGCGTCGATCCATCAGGAAAGTCGCTAAGTCTTACGCGTCACGCACCCCGCGACTAACAGCGCAGAATCTATTCAGTGAGCACATTTAACGCACTTGACCGACTTTTTTCATATACCACTTTGCCTCTACGTCCCTTAGATCTTCAACCCCTACCCTTGGAAGTGAAAACTGTAACATAAGATTGTAACGACACATTAAATGGAGGGTATTTTAACGTAAAGATTTATTATCTTACGGCTGTGTTTGTAGAGTTTGGAGTAATTACTCGAATTTGTTATTAGGAACTCTTTTTTAACCGACTTCCCAAAAAGGGTTCTTCCCAAGGAGGAGGTTCTATGTTCGACGTTACGTTTGTTTGTTTTTTTTTTGTATGTTCTCGGATATCTCCGTCAATTGTAGACCGATTTTGAAAATTCTTTTTTTTTAAAGAGTAGAATGAGTATGTTTCGAAATTGGTCCCATTTTCATTCGGTGAAGATCTGATGAAGAACTTCGAAGATATATAACAGAACTCTTCAATAAATAACGCCAAATCTCTCGGGATTGCTGCTATCGCATGTCTGTTTATTGTTTATACCATTTCATAACATAACATTACGCCAGTACGCTCTGAAGAGGTAAGTACGCAGATCTCTCATTTCACCGGTTATGTTCAAGTTTCATGATATTTGCGTAATCTATTCTGGCGTTTTAGGTACCTTACTAAACAACTTGCCTATTAGGTAGGTACAACTAAAAAGTGACAAATAAAAAAACTTTTTTACAAAAAAAAACTACCGAATTCCAAATAAAAAACTAAAAAGTGAAATAACTTATTTTTTGAAGTTGGTGTCCATAGCGCAGTAAATTGGTACCTACGAAAGACACCGACTTCAAAAAATAATGTTATTTTTACTTTGTAGTTTTTTTATTTGGAATTCGGTACTGCTTTATGGTAAAAAAGTTTTTTTTATATTTTCTAAATGGGAGTTTTTGTTCTGGGACATACAGCTGATTTCTAAGTCTTCAACATGCATCACAGTAAAAGGCATTGCAGGCAAACATGGCAGGATGAATTTCACGTCTAGAGATGATTGGAAAGTAGAAAGTGAAGACCTTGCACTGCAGTAGGACAGAAATGGCTGAACATAATATTAAAGAAGACGCACTTTTTAACCGACTTTCCAAAAAAGAGGAGGTTATCAATTCGACTGTATTTTTTTTTTTTTTTATGTTTGTTACCTCAGAACTTTTTACTGGGTGGACGGATTTTGATGATTCTTTTTTTATTTGAAAGCTGGCTTGTCATGTGGTCCCATTTAAATTTCATCAAGATCTGATGAAGAACTTTGGAGATATACATCGGCACTCTTTAATAAATGACTGCAAATCACTCGGGATAGCTGCAATCGCATGTCTGTTTATTGTTTTTACCATTACATAACATAACATCACACTAGTACGCTCTAAAGAGGGTACGCAGGTGTGAACAGTTAACCCTGGTATACTCTCATTCCACCGGTTTTGTTTAAGTTTCATGTTATTGGGATAATCAATTCTGGCTTCACTTTGGACATTATAGGTACCTAACCTATAGAACTGGACCATTATGTACCACAACTAAAAAGTGAAAAAAAAAAAATAATTACAAAAAATACAACCGACTTCCAAATAAAAACACTACAAAGTGAAAAATAAATTCAATTTCGGAAGTCGGTGTCAAAAAACGAAGAAACTAAAACAGGAACATCGACTTCCGAAATTGAATTTATTTTTCACTTTGTAGTGTTTTTATTTGGAAGTCGGTTGTATTTTTTGTAAAAAGTTTTTTTTAAATCTTAGTTAGTAAGTTGTTTTTGTTTTAAGTTTATTTGTATTTGGTTATAGTATTCTATAAACTTTTTTTTAAAGGTTTGGATGGAGGTTGGATCGAGAACTCCAGTCTACATAACCATTTTAATTAGGAGCTAAACCGACAAGCAACATCAATTTTAGAAAAATATTTGAGAGGCCTTCCAACGTATCGTCTTCCAGTTCGCGGTCGCCATTCCAGAACTTTTCGGCCCCATCGGCCATCCGTTCTGCGAGCAATGTGCCTATGCTATGTGGCTATGTGATCACCTATGGGACCGAGACGTGGTCGCTCACAATGGGCCTTATCAGAAAGCTTAAAGTCACCCAAAGGGCAATGGAGAGGGCTATGCTCGGAATTTCCTTGCGTGATCACGTCAGAAATGATGATATCCGCAGGAGAACCAAAGTTATCGGGTTTTAAAACGCGAAAATACGAAGCCTTTATAATCAAAATTGTTCACAAACCAAACTCGGGGATGCTACAAACTGCAGGATAATCCATTTTTCTCAGCTTACTAATTGGACAGCCACAGCAGCCGTAAACTTTCTGTACAACGACATTTATTCTCCTCTCCCATTGATCATTATTAAAAAAGTTATCCACGATATTAAACAAAAAACATTACCATCCTTATGAGGGCAGTCGGGTAAAAAATACGTCGTTAACAAACTTCGTATAATTTAAGCCAATAAGCTGTTAATTTTCTAACTCAATTAATACTTTTATAATAAAATTTCGAAGAAAATTTAGTACAACATAAAACTAGAAATTCTTCTGTATTGAAGTTCGGGGATTTATCGGTAGGTACTTAAAAGAAAGATTTGCGCGTAGCGATTCAGACGCTTTCAGTGCTTTAGGAATAACGTGGATATAGTATTATCAGATTTATCAGTGTTACCAGCTGTAGGCTAAAATAGCCCAGAAATACCGTTACAAAGAGGCTGTGTTAACATATTGAATACTAGCTTTTTTCTTGTCGTGCATATTTTACAGGAACCGTGAAATGAGATTATATCATATGGCACTCAGACACAGTATCGCTTTTAAACACAAAAACTATTTATAATCAAACCGGTACTTTACTTAGTGACTTTCTACAAATTAAACTTCTACAGTGGGACAACGTTATATTTACAAAATAATATTTAAGGTATTCATAATCTATAATTTGCGTTGCACATGTCAGCTCCTATGATTTCAATAAAATATAAAATCTCCATTTGAATGCTTGAAAAACAAAGCAATTCTTTTAAAAAAAAATAACTGGCAGCTTGTGGCAACGCTGTCGATCGTAATTTGAGATACTTTTGTTTTTATCAAAATGGCACAATGCGAAGTATTATGTATTTCAAAATTCTTGTATCTACTGGGATTATTTAAATTCATGGTGTTATATTATGAGTAATAGGGGATTAGCACTAGCAAATAGCCATCAATATGACACAAATTCAGAGTCTAGACTACAACTGAGAAATTGTAGATGGAAAGACTCAACAAAACTTTGTCTGACCCGGCAACACTTCACCATCATTACCATCAGCCGATTAATGTTCCTACTACTGGGACAAGGGCCATATCTTGGTGAAAGGAAATGGGCTGTAATCCACCACACGGGCCCAGTGCGGGTTGGTGGATGTCTATCTT
The DNA here is from genome assembly GCA_949775005.1 of Orthosia gothica. Classification (NCBI taxonomy): domain Eukaryota; kingdom Metazoa; phylum Arthropoda; class Insecta; order Lepidoptera; family Noctuidae; genus Orthosia; species Orthosia gothica. The sequence goes on from CATKRY010000074.1 coordinate 131,118, forward strand.
CGATTTTTCGTTACTAAGACATGCTGGTTTTCTCACGATGTTTTGCTTCACCGTTTTGATATCACGACCTACAAGTTGTAGTCGCAGCCGATACCACTGGGCCACCATTGCTCACCCATCATCGCTTACTGCCAATGAGGTACTTCTACAATTTACCCGTTAAAACACTATTTTAGCAACATAAAAAAATAATGTAATTTCGGAACTCGACCAATAAAGTTCAACTATAAAATAATCTACAGTAAAGTAATTCTATCATAACGAATATTACCTCTCATAATTGGATTATATCCGTCTAAAAGTTCCTCTAGCATTTTTCATTTTTTATTTCACGAATTAAACAATGATTTAATAGTTCGCTTCGACAGGACTGACCTTGTTTAAAACTTTTAATATTTTCAAAAGAAAACTTGTAAAAAATATTCATTGAGTATCGTACTTTGTTGGCTCGTTTGAGGGTAGTTTTTAACAAGTAGCGACGATACTTTGGTGTCAGGTTTAATTGCTTTTTGTTTTTTAATGTTATTTTTAAGATAAATGGCTGAAAAGTGTCGTCGATTTTGACTCTTGACTTGACTTAATGTCTTAAAACCCTAGATGGGGCAGAGGGCGTCCACAAATGTCCTCCATCGCGATCGGTCTTGAGCTTCACGCTTCACCTCGCTCCATGTCATTCCGATGCTCGTCGCTTCTGCCAACACGGTGCGATGCCAGGTTTGAAGGGGAAGGCCACGCTTTCGTTTCCCTTGGGGATTCTAGCCCAAAGCTTGTTTGGGTATGTGATCGGGACCCCTTCAGAGCGTGTTGCCAATCCATCTCCACTTGCGACGCTTGATCTGGCGGTCGTTCGGGCTCTCGTGGCATTTCTCCAACAGCTCTACATTGGAGATGGTCTCGGGCCAGTAAACTCGGAGAATACGATGAAGACAGCGGTTGACGAAGACTTGTATTTGGCGTGAGATGTCCTTTGTGACCTTCCACCTTTCGCACCCGTAGATCAGCACGGATTTGATTTTAAACCTGAAGATTTTGAGTTTAATCCTTCGGGTCAGTTTCCGCGATTGCCAAACAGGTCTCAGCTGCGCAAAGATTCCTCGGGCTTTGGCGATCTGTGAAACGATGTCCTCTTCACTTCCCTCCACACGACATTTTCGAGGTATGTAAATTTGTGGACGCGTTCCACTGCCTCTGTGCCAATCAGCAACGGTGAGTGGTTCTTCACACCAGTTCTCATTGCCTGGGTCTTCCGGATGTTTATTTTGAGCCCCATTTTTGCCGCTTCCTGACGTAGATGTTTTAGCTTTGCTTGCATATCGGCGTGGGTATGTCTCAGCAGGCATAGGTCATCGGCGTAATCCAAGTCTTCCAAGACGTTGGATACTCCCCACTCTATGCCGCGGCGCCTGTTATCGTAGATGCGAAGCATAATTCCATCAAGAACGACTAGGAAGAAGAGCGGCGACAGGAGGCAGCCTTGGCAGACACCCGCGTGCACTCACGTTACGTCATCCGATGTGAGGCCGTTATGAGTAAACTTACAGGAATATTTCTTGTAAATACTCTGCAACAGACGGACTATTTTCAGTGGCACTCCAATTTCGAGTAGGCGGGACGAGATACTAGACCACTTCAGCGTATCAAAGGCCTTTTCGAAGTCTACAAAGGTAAGATAAATCTCCCTCTACCATCTGATGCCTGTTCCAGTATGATACGAGAGTGTTGATCTGGTCCGTATAGGAGCGGTTCGAGCGGAAACCAGCCTGCTCCTTGCGTAGAAGAGGATCCACGGCCTTCGACTTTCTGTCCAGGATGATCATGCAAAAACCTTAGATGGAATCGAGAGCAACGTTATACCTCTCCAGTTATCGCACGTTGTCCGACCTTTGTTTCGTTCGTCTGGTAGTTCTTCGGCGATCCAGATCTTTTCAATAAGCGGTGTCAGGACGTCGACTGCGGTGGGTAAGTCGGCTTGAAGCATTTCCGGAGTTTTCAGGTCGAGTCCTGTTGCTTTGCCTGTCTTCAAAGAGCGGATTGCCTCCGCAACTTCAGAGGCTGACGGTGGTTCCGTGTTAATGTTGAGAAGCTGGGAGGTTGGAGAATTGACTTGCAGCGCGTCAGGCGCCGATGTAGCTGACAGACGGAAGACCTCTTCAAAGTGTTCACGCCAGCGAAGTAGCTTCCCTTCTGACATCACAATGAGCTGACCTTTGGACTTCAGCGGCTTCTTCCTCGAATTGCTATTACCAGTCGTCGTTTTTAGTGTTGTGTATTTTATTACCCATGCTTATAAATAGAATGTAGTTAAGCAACTAAAATTAATGGATGTGTCATTAAATGGTCAAACGCGAGCCTATGATGAAAAAAAAAATGTCTCTCACATCAAATCAACAAAGAAATGGGAACTTCTTATTTTCTTTATCCTTAATTGCCAGCTTTTTAGGGTTCCGTGTTAGAAGAGTCCAAACGGAGCCCTATTGCTGTCACTCACTTGTCCGTTTGTCCGTCGTCTGTTACACAATTTTGTTCAGATTTTTTTTAACTTGCCATCTTTTTAACTTGATTATGGTGATAATATTTATTATAACGTATATTTTATTAATAAATACCAATATATTGTTAAATCTGTTTTTCTTTGGTACGAAACACTAAATGTGTGAAGTCCGACATGCAATTGGCCGTTTTTTTACAATTTAACGACAATGTTTATAATACTCACATTTTTATTTTTATCTCAGTTTATATAATATTAAAGTCTTTAAGAGTGGTTTTTAAACCCATTCCCAGAAAGCTCAAGCCTCACTTCTTTGCCAGCTTAAACATTACACAAAGTCTCATCACCTTTCAAAGTAATGCGAAAGACGCAAGCACAACATCCTTAAAACATCAGATTCGAAATAAAGATGCGAGAACAAAATTAACCTACGCTTTTAAACGAAACGCTGACGTCCCTTCATATATATTAAAAGGAAACCCCGTCGACCAACCAACACAACCCGAATACCACTGTTTTATCTTTTTGTTTACGAGCTCTGAACGTTATATGTGGCAGTTTGGCAAAATTTAACTCCCGTTTATGCTTACTTTACATTTTGTCGACAAAGTTGCCACGAAGCGGTACATGGTGAGTCTTAAAACTTAGAATTACGTTGTGTTTTGTTTTCTATCTGGTATATTTTATGTGAGAATTACGTACGGTACGCATATCGCTTTTCACAGTTGGTGTTTTATCATGGGTGCAAAGCTGCCATGGTTTATAACCTTATGGCGTCTGCGCCCAATCGCCCACGTTGGAACGTTTTAATGCTTTATTATAGAACAATGGTTTTCATGGGTTACGATTTTAGGATGCAGATATGAGTCATAAAGTGACTCACATCTGCATTCTAAAAATCTCATTCAAATCATAAAAGTTTTAGAGGAAATAAAGATCGTTACTATTCAGAAATTTTTACTGATAACAAATATCGACTAAAAAATATAAAAATAACTGAGTAATAAAAATAAATAAAATACGTGTTCATTTGTCACAAAAACGACAAATTAATAGATTTTGCTGTTAACAAAATCTGAAACATTAAATAACATCTTACGAATCCAATAACACGTGAAAACTCAGGTAAATAATCTTGTATTACCGTAAATAACACATTTCAAACATTCTCATGAATTTGTTACAGAATTACAGCACGACTTAAACTGCGATATTTTATTCATAGTTCCCAAATGACAGCACATATCGAAAAATTTGCAAGTATATTGTACTGGCGATGTTCTGAATAAATAAAGTCTCTGAATGCTTCCAATATAAACTTGTAAGACTTGGATGCAGTTTCTATAAGATGCTAGAAGATAATGCTAGTTTTATTTTGAGTTTAGTGAACCTTTGGTTCGTGTCGAGACTGTGTATGTGTGGTATGTGTGTTACTCGTTTGGTGTATTTTTTCTATACAATACTTATAAATGTTATCATATCTAAGTAAATTAAACTCTAATTATGTATAATGTGAATGCAATTAATGGGGCGATATTGACCTAAATTTATTTATTATATACTTTATTGTACACCACTTAAATCATTACAGGACAAAAATGTACTATCGATAAGTTTGATTCATCACCTGTCCAAAGCCTATTTTACTACTTTTTGCACGCATGATCCTATGTCCATATTGACACTATTTTTGTATTATTATATTATACAAAACTTTTTAAGTGCACTACATGAGCGATGTAAACAGAAAACTCCATAGTTTTAAAGTTTTTATTTAACAAATTATCAAACAGATTGACTGTACGTGTGTTGGGTCCTTGAAATTCTATTATAGATGCTCTTTGACTCACTTACATTCATGTTTGCCCAAGGACAAAGAAGAAAAATACACTGTAGTAAAATTTAATTTTTAAATGTTTGACAATTCAGATATTGTTTTAATCTCAATAAAAACAAAATATGCGCCAGTATATCACAAAAATGGCTAACAAATCTTAGAAAGCACGGATGACCGAGATTTTTCCGTAAGTAACACAATAATAGAAGAAAAGGAACATAAAAGTTGAGATAGCGGACTTTTATTTCATTCTAGGGTAAGAAATCTTTACGGGTGAGAATATCGCATGTTTATTGTTAAAATTTTATTTTCTTCTTAAGTGTTTGTGGTCACGAATTTGCTACAATTTCTTCGAGAGCTGGTAATAAAATGTATAAATGCTGCAAGCTGTTTTATAACATTTTACAGAAACTATTGACGATGAGAAATTTAAAACTTCATTTATTTCAATGAAGTTGTTTGGTCAACCTGTGTTTTTTCGACTTCTCGGCAAAGGTCTCCCCTATAGCTTCCCGTTGAACACATCGGCAATAGCAATTGAATTAGTTCTTAAATTTTATAATCTAACCCAACTACCTTTAATTGTCTCACTGCAGAACCAACAACTTTTCCACAAAATTCTGGTAATCATGTATTGTAACAGTATATAATATTTGATATTGCAAATCATATTTGTACGCCTCATAACAAAACATAGAGGGTCTCTTTAATGTTGTAAAACCCCACGCACTGCTGTCTAACCTATGTTTCACAAATAATGTTCTGATTCTGACTTTTGCTAGTAAGTGGCACTAGTTATTTCAGCTAAAAAAATCAATAAAAAAACACAGTGTGCTGTTTGTGTGTGGTTTTTAAAGTTTGGAGAAGTTGTACCTATGTTGTTCAGTAGAGGAAATATTTCAGGTAAAATATGATGATGATTAAAATATAAAAACAAACAAGAATATAGTGAAATCGTCAATCATACCTACTCAAATCAAATTATGGAATTACGACCTTCATAAACAAACAACAATTAAAAAACCTTGTTTCCATTTTCTGGATACAACAAAAAGAACTACGTAAGGAATACAACGTAAACCTTTGATATTTATTTAAAAAATATGACAATAACACTGACACAATGTTCCTGAAATCTGAAACAATTCTCTCAAATTCGTCGCGTAATTTCCTGAACATCAAAGGTATCGTATGAAATAGCTCCTATTTTGAATAGCAAAAACACATGTCGGAATAAAACCTCTTGCCAATGCACTTAAGAAGCTCCATGAATGCTCAAGACATGGTACAAACAGCATATTGCACTTACGGAGCAGAAAGCAATTTTATACGATATTCGATACTATAATTTTTAATTCGATTTTTATTTCTATATCGATATTTATTCATAAATGCCGGCGTGTTGTAAAGAAGTCTTTATTTCTTTTCAAGACGTGAATGGTAAAGGTTTTTCGTCTTTAGAAATGAATGGGATGTTGCAAAGTTGTTTTTACTTTTATAAACAATCATCCTGTATCTACTACGTAAGTAAATAGAGAAGTAGAAAGCGCAATATGCTGATTCAAGCAGTAAGGGTTATAATATTTGTAAGAAAAGAAGGCAAAGAATAAGAAAGCGTAGTCAATATATTTTTTTAATTTTTATTTTGGAGTGTGCTGGAGGAGACTCTTCTTCATCGGTACGCTCTTGGCAGTGTGGTGATCATGTTCCTGGAGACTTTTGGCTGACATGATTCAAATCATGATGCGACGCCATCCCTTTCTGTCAGCTATGTGTGTGACTCGTGTGCACTCATGCAATGGGCTGCCTACCGCAGATTTGATCTGTATGTCTGTATGTGATGTCTATCTTGGTCCATAAACTACTCAATAGAGTCGATGCCTCGTCAGGACACGTGACCAAATGCCTGAAGTATTCGAGCTATAGCCGATAGACGCTGATTGATGCAGAGTTCTTGTAGAATGGATACGTTGGTGCAAAACTCAGTCCAAGATACTCGAAAAAAAATCTCCCGCACCATATTTCTATTTTTCTCCTTTCAATTTCTCTCAGCGACCAGGGTCTCGGTTGCGAAGAAAAATATGGGGAACACCAGTACCCGTATGAGCCGGGTTTTCATGGCTTTGGTGATGCTGCGATTCATCCATAATCCCACATCCAGGAGAAGACTAGGAAAAGTGGGAAGAGTGGTGCACCAATGCGTTAGCGGTGAGTTAGAGATAACGAACACTAAAATTCGTAAATGCCAACTCAAATCAAGGCATAGAATTGAATAGAAACATTTAAATAGTAAATTTCAAAATAATTGTCCCACATAGCTATATGTAAAAACGACATAACGCTCCACAATCTTCTCTAACATAATAACAGTAGCTCGCAGCCTCAGGTCGTCAACGCGGTCCATATTTTCGTCTTAATTTGTGAAGTGCTCTTCGAAAATTAGATCTATTATAATCGTTGAAGGAGACAATGACTTCAGCCTCCGGCTATACGGGAAAAGTTTTCATTTAAATTTTAAGCTGGGTTTACATTGGACGTAATAATGACACTGTCAGGGTTTTGACGTTTTAAAAAGCGCTTTTAAAAATAATAATGTTTCAGTCGTATGATATTTGACGTTTCATTTTCATGTGCATTTGTGCACTTTCTCGGAGTTACTTTTTAAGTTATTTATCTATAAAGCTGACGGACGCCATCAAGCTCTGGCTCTGGTATTTTTATGACACCTTGAGGTATTCAGTAAGAAAGCCAGAGACAGAGCCAGATAACCAAAAGTATTACTTCGTTTCCCAAGCCTTGTACCGCGGAAAAGGGTGACTAGTAAAAACGAGTTTACCGAAGGCAAGGTCTTGATCATACAAAACAAACGAATCGAACAAAGTGCGCGTAGATTGCAAACAAAGTATGCGTTCGGCCTGTCTCTAGTCTATACAAAATAGATGTTCTCGCATAGCAGAATCCGTTAGCATCCACGCACCACTCTATTTGATTGTATCATCGTCATCATTTCAGCCGAAAGACGTCCACTGCTGAACATAGGCCTCCCCCTAGTGTTGCCACATTGACCGGTCCCGTGCTTCTCTCTTCCAGCAGATTCCCGCAACCATAACTAGTTCATCGTTCTATAAAGTGGAAGGTCTACCAACAGTATCAACGCAGCATCTTCCGGTTTGCGGTCGCCACTCCAGAACTTTTCGGCCCAATTGACCATCCGTCCTGCGAGCAATGGGCCCAGCCACTGTAATTGTTTTGTATGGCTAGTAGAAAACTCCCCGTTTCAAAACACCGCTTCGCCACTTCGCACCACTCAGTTAGCTCGCACATCTTAGATGAAAACGCACCCTTAGAGATTATTATTTATCTTCGCAAAACTAGTGCCATTAAAAACGCACAAAGCAGTCCGACCATTTCATACCATATTTTACTATCATACCATTACTTTTATTTTTTTATGAAAACCTTTGGTATTTTTTACGTGGACAGAATTTAATAAAAGGGGAAAACGTCACAAAAGTTCCGGGAACTACGTGACGTTGTGTCGGCTTTTATATTAACGTCATAAAATGTTTCGATTTATTTATGTTTATAAACAAAGAGTGGATATACTTAGCTAGGCTGAGGTCAAGTAACTAAATACATTTTCATTAAATGCTGCAGAGTAATGTTTTAATAAAGCAACAATAACTGATAAAAGGTTTCAAAATGGTGAAGGAAACTGGCATGTAAAGAACAAAAAATTCTAAGACTTTTGTGACATCTACCAACTCGCCTTGGGCCCGCGTGGTGGATTATTGCCCATTTTCTCTCACAGAGACGAGGCCTATTTGCCAGCAGTGGGAACATTATAGGCGTGGGAAGATTATGCTTTGTTACGTTTGTTGGTTAAAGGATAAGAATATTTTCACGCAAAGGTACAAATTGCATGGACTTTGACAGAGACTGACTCCTGAATTTCATTCGGTGTTCTAGTAGTAACTCAACTAAGAAGCACACAGCTCATCTTGTTTTTTAGGGTTCCGTACCCAAAGGATAAAAACGGAACCCTATTACTAAGACTCCACGATCCGTCTGCCTGTCTCTCTGTCTGTCTGTCCGTCTGTCACCAGACTGTATCTCATGAACCGTGATAGCTAGACAGTTGAAATTTTCACAGATGATGTAATTCTGTTGCCGCTATAACAAAAAATAGAATGAATTAATATTTAAGTGGGACTCCCATACAACAAACGTTATGTTTTTGCCGTTTTTTGCGATAATGAGAACTGGCCAAGTGCGAGTTTTTAATATTAGAATTAAATCATTTATGATTTTGTGGAAGAGGGATAATGTTTTACATCGAGTCACCGAGTCAGAGGCATACCTCACACTCGGTGTTAAAAAGTCGAATAGAAGTCACAAAAATTTAGCCAAGCTTCAAATCTAAATCATAATCAATATTATAAAAATGAAAGATTGTTTTGTTTTTTTGTACCGAATAGGCTCCGAAAATACTGGACCGATTTAAAAACTTCTATCACCTATGGAAAGCTGCATTATTTCCGCGTAACATAGGCTATACATTTGACGGAAGCGTATTTTATATAAAACAGTTATTTAAAAAAAATTGTCTTTCGAGTTATAAATTACTAGCTGTTCCCGTGGGCCACCCCACAGAACCCGTTTTCGGGAATACAAATAGCCCTTGTCACTCAGGGATAATGCAGCTTTCTAATGGTGAAAGAATTTTTTAAATCGGTCTAGTAGTTTCGTAGCCTATTCGGTACAAATAAACAAACAAACAAAAAAACCTTTCCTCTTTATAATATTGGTATAGATTGTTGACAAACTTTATCGTGAAATAGGTAAGTTTTCTAAGAACCTATAAGAATTCAGTCGTGCCTACTGTATTAGAAAGAATCCGTCATACTTATCTTGAATATATCTCCTGTCGTCTGGGAATTTAGGGATAGTACATTTTGCACATACAATTTTCAAAAAATAGGTTTTTGTTTCAATGAGATAGAAGTATGAGTAAAATTAACTAGAACATTTTTTTTTGCTATTTCTTTAATCAACGAATCTGGAATGAAATGGGTAAACGCACTGCGAATGATATTTATTGATAGCTCTCATCTAGAGGCAGAAGTCTAGTCATATTAATTATTAATAGGTTTCTCGTTTATTTATTTTTATTGGTATATATTAGTCTATTTTATTTGCATATGTGTATTATTATATGTAAGTATATACATTTTCGTATACAAGTTGTTTTTTTTATATTATTTTGTACCCATTCACAACGTACCGCGAACCGGAAGACGTTGCGTTGGAAGGCCTCCCACCAGGTGGACCGATGACCTCGTGAAGGTTCGTGAAGGTGATCCGCTGGTTGCGAGACGCACGGGACCGGTCAATGTGGCGACGCTTGGGGGAGGCCTATGTCCAGCAGTGGACGTCTTTCGTCTGATATGATGATGATTATGATTCACAACGTTGTCCTTTTTAACCCAAAGGTTGACTGGTAGAGAATGCCTTGTGGCATTAAGTCCGCCTATGTACAACTATTGTACATGAAGTTTAAATAAATAAATATTTTTGTTAAAATTTTGCTACGCCGTCTTCGTAGTACATTTGCTACGCCGTCTTCGTAGTGCATCTACTACGGCGTAGCAGCTGTTATGATCATCTATCGCTTATACCATAAACTAAATCGGTATGCGGGTATTTTTATTTGTAATGGTTTTTTAATGACAATGAGTATCAACCTTTGTTATTACAAATGGTGTTGATCTATGCTATTAAAATACTGTATAGAAAAGATGTAGATAAAAATGATTTAAATAAAGCATTCAATAAATTTCACGAGTTTTTATGTTTATTGTATAATTTATGCTTCCCAAAGATTAAGATTAAAATAAACAACTCTAATGCAAATAAACAAAAATGCAAAGCAACGTGGTCAGTCATTAACCGTGAAATTGGAAATACCAAATGTGACAATAATATATCTCAACTGATATATATATACTGACTAATCCCTCTGACATAGCAAATGCTTTTAATAATTACTTTATTGATTCGACTAGCACTGTGAAATTTAATTTACATGATACTGAGTAGCCTAATAAAACCAAGACCATACCCAATTCCATATTTCTTGGCTCTATGACTGAAGACCTGATAAAAAAGAAATAACAGCTTTAAATAACACTAATTCAGAAGGTTACGATGGAATTAGTACAAAAGTAATTGAAACTTGCAGTACAGAATTGATTCCTATATTGACTTATTTAATAAATTTTTCATTTTCATCTGGAACTTTTCCTGATTCCCTAAAATTATCAGTCGTTAAACTTCTGTACAAAAAAAACTAAAAATGATGTTAAAAATGATCGCCCGATAACTCATAGACCCATAATATCTAAATCATTTGAAAAATGCATGCACAAGAGACTTTCCGACTTTTGTAGCAAATACAACATCATAACTAAAGAACAGTATGGATTTCAAAATCACAAGTCAACAATTCAGCAATTGCTGATCTTTTCACACATATTCATAATTTCTTAAATAAAACATATTTAACTATTCTTCGACCTGTCACAAGCTTTCGACTTTGTGGCAAATTATATATTGTTGAAAAAATTAGAAAAAATAATAATAAGAGGTTTAGTAGTGCAGTGGATCGCGTCTTATTTAAGCAACCGAAAACAATATCTTGTTATTGATAAAGTAAACGAAAATCTATTAACCTCGTATTCTTCTAACTATAGAGTTAATAACTGCGGCGTCTCCCAAGGTAGTGCATTAGGACCCTTATTGTTTCTGTTCGAGCCTACGCCTGCTCGTTTAGAATGAGCAAATCAACGTTGCATGTTAATTAGTTGTAATTAGATGTAAGGATTTTTGTACTTGCTTGTCATTGAGTTCTTCCATTTTTGTTCATCATCGACGCAATACATGTTTGACTAAATATCAGCATTTTTGGAGTTTCCTTGAAGAGTCACCTAAAATTCCCCAACATTTTGGTCCTTCGAGCCGGATTGGTAATCACATGAAGATTTTTGCTAAAATCAGTGGGTTTGGATAATAATTACCGTGGAGTTTTGCCGAGGAGGTTATAAGCCGGCAACGTGACTGTGAACAAAGGACTTCAAGCAAATTTACGGTGTTAAGAATATTTTAGATAAAATATCATCACCCAACACTCGTTCAGGTAGTACTAGGCATTTAACCATAATTAAGGATTTTAAAAGGTTAGTGTTTATTTTACCTTAATACCTATAATTGTTCAAATTAACATTTTACCATTGAATTGTGAATAGTTTTCTAGTACGGTATCACATTTGATGATACTTATTTTGCAAATACGATTATTATGTTCTTTATATTAAGCCCAGTAGCTATTTGCTACATTTATAATTGTATAGCAGTATTTTAGTTAACTATTCATATTAAATAGTTATTAGTACGTAGGTTGGTGTTAGATGGATATTGCAGTCCTAAAGTCAAGTTATTCTGTTAATTAAACCGTATTAGTCAATTTAATTGATTATTATTGTAAATGTATTTTTCTAAAGTTCGACGTTAGGTAATTTAGTGTTCAAGTTTTGAGGAATTGTAGTTTAAATAGAAGTTTAAATTTTAAAATCTCATTTTGTATTCACATAATATTTACAACAGGTAGAATTCACTACATATTTACAGTATCAACATTGTTGATAAATTGTTATACCATAGTAGCTAAACTTAGGTAACTTTAAGTAGGTTATTTAAGTATTGTATAAAAAGATACCTAAGTTGTTATTATACTAATTCCAGGTTGACTACATTCGATTCCCAGCATGTCCGAAGATAGAGAACTAGTCAAAAAACGAGGTAGTATCAAGGGACGCTTAACTGCATTTATCAATTACCTTGATGCAGCCAGTGACAAGGAGTTGACCAGTTGTGAGGTCAAGGAGTTGCAGTTACGAATTGGAAGAATCGAGTCTTTGTATGAACATTACGATGAGGTACAGTTGCGATTAGAATGTCTGGTAGAAGATGTTAAAACTCAATTCTCTGAACGTACTGAATTTGATTCACAATATTACAAAGCACTGTCTAGGTCACAGGAGCTGTTATGTAAATATAATAACGAAAATGAGTCGAACAGTAGTGAAAAATGTACCCGCATCAGTCAACGTAAGCCCGTTAAGTTGCCCACAATACAGTTACCTAAATTTAATGGGAATTTTAGCAATTGGTTGGAGTTCCGTGACACTTATACTAGCCTCATTCACTGTAATGATGAAATAGATCAAATTAACAAATTCCATTATTTACGAGCGTCCCTGGAAGGGTCTGCTGCTGTTGTAATCCATGCGATTGAGTTTTCCGCAAGCAATTACGATACAGCTTGGAAGCTTATTTGTGATCGTTTCGATAACAAAAGGATGTTAGTTCAAAATTATGTGTCATCCTTATTTAACTTGAATGCTATTTCAAAGGAGTCCTCTGTTGCGTTGAAAGGATTGATTGACCACCTTAATAAAAATCTCCGTGCGTTGGAATCGTTAGATGAACCCGTCAAGTATTGGGACACTTTATTAATATTCATAGTAACTCGAAAGCTGGATCAATTAACTTATCGTGAGTGGGAGGAGCACAAATGTCGCATAGAAAAGGATAGCATAATAACATTCGCTGACTCAGTCAATTCATTCGGTTTCGCGCTGACTTGTTAGAAACATTAGAAACAGCACGAAATAGTTGTAATCCCACCCCCGCTAAGCTTAGTTCAAACACAAATAAGATGAAATCTATGGTTGTATCACAAGATTCTAATATTTCCAGCACTGAAATAAGTAAGTTGTGCCCGCACTGTAAAGCTGATCACGTTTTAAGTAGTTGTTCACAATTCCTTGCACTTAGCATAGACGCCCGACTCAAATTAATACCTAACTATAAAGTGTGCTATAACTGTTTTCGTGCAGGTCACTTTGCTAACCGATGCAAAAAGCCAGGATGCAAGATATGTAAGCGCCGACATAATACTTTGATTCATTCGTCGGAGAATAAAGGTACGGCGAATTCTTGAAATAATGACAACAAATCACACGGTAGCTCGTCCCTTTCCGTATTAACGTCATCACCCACTGACGCCGTGGCTAGCACTAATGTGAGTGCAAATAATTTAACTTTGTCTGCGGATCTTAGTGCGTTATGTAGTGAGCGTAAACAACGCGCTGTGTTATTGTCCACCGCTCTTATCAAATTATGTGATCACAATGATCGTGAGCACATAGTGCGAGCCATGCTAGATAGTGGTAGCACATCGTGTTTTATGACGGAACGATTATGTACACGGCTTAACTTAAATACTAGTCAGATAAATGGTTCGGTCTATGGTATTAATAACGTAAGTTCTCGTGTAGGCAAAATATGTCATGTGAAAATGACGTCATTAGACAATAGTTATGTAACAAAGTTTTATTGTTTTGTTTTGCCATCATTAACGACTGTTGTGCCCTGTCGTGAAGTCGACATTTCTGACCTGAATATACCAGATAATATCTGTTTAGCTGACCCCACTTTTTACAAGCCTTCAGAAGTAGATGTCTTAATAGGAGCGGATCTATTCTGGGACTTGGTTGGTTCACAGAGAATTAGACTAGGAGTTGGTAAGCCAGTGTTGTGTGAAACGTTGTTAGGCTGGATTGTTTCTGACCCTGTTACCTATAATAATGGTAAATTAATGACAAATAATATTTCATGCAATTTTACTCAAACAGATTCCCCTAGTCACGGTGATTTAAATAAAATTCGCACCAATTTAGAGAAATTCTGGAATCTGGAAGAGATTAATTCACAATCCTCACATTATTTACCCGAGGAGAAGTTGTGTGAGGAGCATTTTGTCAAGAATACGACACGTTTAGAAAACGGTCATTTTTGTGTTCGTATTCCTTTAAAGCAAGATCCTTCTATTTTAGGAGAATCTTTCCAAAGGGCTTCTAAATGTTTATATTCCCTAGAACGCAGACTGAAATCCAAGCACGAGTTCAGTAAGTTATATCGTGACTTCATGTCTGAATATGAAACTTTAGGACATATGACCGAAAAAAAGGATAATGACAGTCCCAGTGGATATTTCATACCACACCACGGAGTACTGCGTGAAAGTAGCACAACTACCAAGCTCCGTGTAGTTTTTAATGCAAGCTGTGCTACTTCTTCAGGAGTATCCTTCAATGACGTGCAGATGGTGGGTCCTACAGTGCAGGACGATCTTATATCTATACTTCTACGGTTTCGACAACACAAGTTCGTCTTGTCAGCTGATGTTGCGAAGATGTATAGATGTATATACGTCCACCCATCTGATAGGTACCTGCAACAGGTTCTGTGGCGTGATAATGCATGCGACCCTGTCAAGATTTATAAATTGAATACCGTCACATATGGTACGGCTAGTGCACCATTTCTTGCTACACGTTGCCTCAAGCAAATAGGGATGGACTATCAAACCAAAGACACTAAGAACACTTTGGGTTCCATGGTTGAGTCATCCTCAGGTAGCAGAGATAGGATTGTTGATGTTATAGAATAGAATAGAATAGAATAGAATTTCTCTTTATTCGAGTATCCATGACTCAAAAGATGGCTAGTAAAACTTACAACTATGTTAGTAACACAGATATTAACAAACTGACACTACACAAACAAAACAACAAATAATAGTGACTCACCGCTGCGACAACCCATGTGAGATGGCACAACAGCGACCCACGAAAACACAGTCTTGGCGACACGAAATCATACTTAGGATACTGTTGGAGCTGCCCCACACCCTGCGCACCATGGATGCGCACCTTTTGCGCATGGTTGTGTAGAAACAATCTACATGCGCATCCGCAAACATCCCCGACGCACTACAGAAGCGAGGCAGCCCCACCAGCATCCTAAACGCATTGTTGTACTGAACGCGGAGAGCGTTGTACGATCTTTGCGTATATCTAGCCCACAGGCTGCTCGTGTAAAATGACGTACAGTAGGCTCGAAAGAGCGTTATTTTGACCGCAAGTGAACATCGTGCAAACCTGCGAGCCAGCATGTTCGCTCTAACCGACAACGCCCTCCGCTCCCGCTCAATGTCGTCATCATCTTTGAGATTGGGGGTTAATATATGACCTAGATATTTGAACTTATGGACTCTTTTTAAAGGCGTGCCATACAGTGAAACAGGTGGCACCTTATTAGGGCTCTTACCTCCAGCCTCAAAGACCATGATCTCCGACTTCTTGATGTTATATGCCAGGCCATGTAACCTAGCATACGCCTCACACTGCGCAACCAGTTTTCTCAACCCACAGATTGACGCACTCAGCAGCACCATGTCGTCCGCGTAACTGATATTATTAACGCAGATACCGTCTACGTAACATCCAACCCTGGTACTGCTGAGCTCGGCAATGAGTTCGTTCACATACAGGTTGAAGAGCGTAGGTGAGCTCAACCCACCCTGCCTCACCCCACACTCCAAACCGTACGGAAGAGACAACGCCCCAGCCCATCGTACAGTGTTGATCTGGTTTCCATACCAAAACTTAAAAATGTTTATTAGTTCTGTGGGTAAATCAACCCGCTCTAACTTACTCCATAACACATCATAGGCAACCAGATCAAAAGCCTTAGACAGGTCGAGGAAGCAGGCATAAACAGACGTCTCACGCTTAGCATAGTATGAGACAGCATGCTTAAGACACAACACTGCACTCTCAGTTGAAAATCCAGCCCTGAATCCAAACTGGTTGTCATGTATGGTTGTTCTTTTATTCAATTGTGCATTAAGCATGCTGTCGAAAACCTTCGATATCACAGTAGCCAGGGATATGGGCCTATAGTTACTGCTATCGTCGAGGTCACCAGTTTTGTTTTTAGCGATTGGTACAACCACTGTTCGCATCATATCACTAGGCATGTAACTATGACCCACACAGAAGCTATACAGCATAGCAAGTACCCTAGGTAAGTGAGGGCCAGCATATCGGAGGTGCTCGATGCTAAGCCCGTCATGGCCGGGGGCCTTACCCCTTGACATACTTTTAATCACTCGAGTAATCTCTGCGGCCTTAAATTTAACCCCCACTTTCATCCCGAGCATAACATCAGGCACCGACCGCGACGGGCCCAGAGGAGATTTGACAAAGAACGCCTCTTTAAAAAGATTTGCAATGTCTTCTGGCTCACTCATGCCACCGACGCTCACAGGGATGCCCGGCCTGGCCTTCAATTTATTTGTGTGTTTCCAGAAACTACGAAAATCATTCTTAGCGTGGTGTGAGGCAAGAATATCCATTCTAACTTGGTCTTCATGGTCTTGGCACCACTTTAACCTTGACTTGAAGACTCTTCTAGCCCCACACATTTCGTTATAAACTAACCCACTAGTAGGTTTACCATTAGACGCCCACAACAAAAATTTTTGCCTAGCCACCCTGTGAGCCTCGGCAACATGCTTGTTCCAGCCTACTATTCGCCGCTTTGAGCGTCTATTGCCGCTTCCCCGACCCACCAAAGAAGCTGCACTCAAGGCGTGTATAATATCTGCATACAACTTGTCAATAACAATTCTGTGATTGGAATCGTTACACGTACTATCACAACATTCACCAAGTTCGTGTGGGAAGTCGATTAGCTTTAATCTTTCATGACATTTAAGCAGATAATCTTCTATCTGATTTTGACTTCTCTCCCCCCACACAACCTTGTTCACACACACAACATTGGCACATTTCCTTGGCAGAATCACATTCAAATCACATTCGACAACCAGTGGCAGATGGTCAGACCAAAGTACATCATAAATTACATACACATTCCTGACAGAGGGCAGAGCTGCCTCCGTCACTACACAGTGATCGAGCCACCTCTTTGAGCCATGCGCCTCACTCAAGAATGTGTATGTGCCCGAATGTAATCCTAACATTTCAGTATCGATACATGTCCATGTTTGGTCACTACAATAACCGGCGAGTTCGAAATAAAATAGCTCAGATGGGTGCGCATTAAAATCCCCTAACATGTACACATAATCTATATTACAGCTATCAATAATCGCACTCACCGAGCTCAAGATATCCGTAAAATCCATTAAATTCGATGCCGTGTCCGTGGGCATGTAAACACTAAACACTAAAAAGGATTTATCCTTTATTTCAATTTTCACAGCACAAATACGTGGGTTACCGCACTGCACAACAACCACATTCTGGAACAGACTTTTTCTCCACAACAAGGCGACGCCACCGTGGGGTCTACCGCGTAGAATGCCTGCTGACGTATCCACCGCCGATACTCCGGTACAGCTGAATTCACCGCTTATTGAGTCAAGAAACGTGATTTCCTCAGGCAGTAACCACGTTTCCTGTAGCGCAATTAAATCAGACTGCTTACATAAGTCACGGACACTTTGAATGGAGCGCTTGACATTTTTGCAATTAAATGACACCAATTTGCAGACACTATCATTACCCATCATTAATAATTAATTGTGGGCCGACTTCCTTAACGATAGATGTATTATTAAGACGTTTCGGCCTGTAATTCACAAAACGTCGAAAAATAATCCCCTGTGGCCACAGCTTATTATCCAAATACAATTGCAGATTACTCTTGGACACCAAGAACTTATATGCATTGTGTTCGCATTTCCGTTTAATATTAATCCTTTCTAGGTTTACTTTTTCCCCAGTTTTCTTTTCAATATAATGGGTTATGTGCGACTCGGAAGCGTCCCTATGTACATTTGAAATAAATATGGGGATTTTTCTGTCAGCTGATCTGAATTTCTCCTCAGATTCAACAATACTGCTGCCAGTGTTACCTTTAAGGCGATCATTATATTTTGGTTTCTTATGATGCACCACTGTAAATCCATCATCAACATTAACAGCAGCAACACTTGCATACGATGGACACGGCGCCGCCGCCGGCCGCAACGAGCGCGTCACAGCTTCACACAGTTGTTTACTAGGCTCGCTAGCAGTGGCTGATAACGGTAACGATGACGCATCACCCCGGTACCCGCTACTCGTCGTACGGATCATGCCGTCTCTGTCGCCGTCGCCGCTGTCTGATTCACAACGGTTAACCGTTAGAAGATGAGTTTTAGTACTACCCTCACTTTGATTTTTGTTCACATTCGAAGTACTATGATTAGATTGACGAGTTATATCGACCGATACTAACTGTCCACAGCTGCCAGGTGAATCTTCTTGATTTGTGCGGATAGTGCTGTTATCACAGGATGCACCTCTCTTTGTGTTTACATTAGTGGCCGCATATGGAAGTGACATCAATTTCAAATTACACTCCGTTTTAAAACCTTCCAGATCCTCTTGAGTCACATAAGACGCTTTGATTTGATCAATCTCAGCTCTTACTATCACTAAATCCTTCAGCAGTTTTGACACATCCAGATGATCGAAAAGTATGGGAGGTAGGTTGTTGAGATCGCGGGCTACAAAAACCGGCAAAACATCTGGATCAGTGGTTTTAAAAATGGCAATGATGTCGTTCAATACTCTGTTATCTTTGCCTTTTCCTTTTCGAACAGTGCTACGCACCTCTGAAGACAACGATTCCATCAGTAACGTCTTTGATTTTTGAATCTGCTCGTTATCAAGCATGATTTTTACGTCGACGACCTGTTGACTGGAGCTGATGATTTAAATGAAGTTATGTTTATCCGCACAGAGGTCACCGATGCACTAGCATCTGCTGGCATGCCGCTTAGAAAGTGGAGGTCCAACGTTCCTGAATTAGTCTCCGGAGCTTCTCAGTCGTCATTAGATTTAGATATGGGATCTAATGAGCCCAATAAGTTATTAGGCCTCGACTGGTTCTCTAGTTCCGATGAATTTGGATTTTCAAGTCTAACGTTACCTTCTACGGATTCTGTTACAAAGCGTGATATACTTTCTGTCATAGCACGCATTTTTGACCCCCTAGGACTTTTATCTCCTTGCGTAGTCACAATGAAAATGTTTTTACAACGAATGTGGTTAGACAAGCTATCGTGGGATGAGCCATTAACGCCGGCACTTAATGAATAGAATAAGAATAGAATAAGAATAAATTTATTAGATAAGTTTACATTCAAGTGGATTGAATTCCTAGATCTCACACTAGGATTCCCTGTGTCGTGAGATCCAGGCTCCTTCGTTCCGTTAACAATTTTATAAAAGGCACAGTTTTAGATCTTAAAAATAAGTAAAGACGAGTGTATGCATGGTGCTGTGATTTGTGTCAGTTGTGATGGTGTTATAAGAGTGTCTGTATGCTATAATTATGTTAGTGAGTACACGTGTATATATGTGAAATTGTCAATGTGTGTACAGTGAATTTTACCTAAGCCAAGAGACCTTCCGTCAAATTGTAGTCCAATGCAAGAAGCCAGTTTGTTACCTTCACTCTGAATTTTTTTTGTGTTAGTTTTAGTATTTTGTTAAGATTATTGACTTTCGCGTATAAGTGTGGTCCCATAAAACCGTAAGACCTTCTGCCAATATTTTTGCGGCATTGGATTTTTTGCCAATCTACCCTTCGACTTGAAATGACACAAGTGCTCAAAGCTGTTTTATGAAATCTGAGGACGACAGAAAGTATGTAAAGCTGTCTAACCCTAAGAACAGCCAATGCAAGTTGGAATGCTATTATTAAAGCATTGCCGCTTATTAATAATTATCGTGTTCCACGACTCGTTATATGTAACGCATTTACTACACTGGAACTACATGTATTCACAGACGCATCTGAGCGTGCGTATGGTGCGTGCGTCTATGTACGTAGTGCCAATGATCAGGGTGAGTACATAGTTCATCTGTTAGCCGCTAAAAGCCGAGTGGCACCGATTAAGCCGACCACCATTCCAAGACTGGAATTGTGTGGCGCCGTAGTCGGAGCTCGTTTGTGCGAGAAAGTTGAGAGTTCACTGCGACTAAAGTTTAATCATGTTCATTGTTGGACTGACTCCACCGTCGTGTTGGGATGGTTGCAGATGTTACCTTCTAAGCTTCAGCCATTTGTGCGCAATCGCGTTGCTGAAGTTTTAGAAAAGGCAGGACACTGTACTTGGCGACACATCCCAACCGCCAAGAACCCTGCAGACCTAATATCTCGTGGTGTGGATATTAGTGTTCTGCAATCTTTGGACTTGTGGTGGAGTGGTCCTAGTTTTTTGAAGCAAGACCAGTCTCATTGGCCGTCTCAACATAAATCGTTAGAGCCAGACAAGCTGCCTGAAACTCGACCTCAAGTTTTACTGAGCGCCAGTGTTAGTAATAATAGTCAATATCATACATTCATCGATTTTAATCATTTTTCCAGTTATTTAAGGCTGATCCGTAGTGTAGCAACAGTTTTGAGGTTTATAAAATTGTGTAGGAAAATTCCTTCTATTGGTAAATTTCTATCACAAGTCGAGTTGCAGGATGCATTATATATTATTATAATTAGAAGCCAAATTGAGTCTTTTCCTGAATATGAATCACTCAAAAATAATCAGATGTTGCCTCATAAAAGCGTCCTTATAAAATTTAACGTATTCTAATATAATAATAAAATCATGCGTGTCGGAGGACGCTTAGTAAATTCAACTTTTGCTTTTGATAAAAAGCACCCTATTCTTTTACAGTCCACTCACAAAACGAAGTTATTATTCGAATTTGAACATGTAAAGCTGTTGCATGCAGGCCCTCAGTTATTGCTGGCTTCGATTAGAGATTCATACTGGCCTATAGGCGGACGTTGTTGTCGCATGTCGGGTAGAACAGTTACACCTTTGATGGGTAATTTGCCACAGCAGCGTCTCCTTCCAGGCGGTTATCCCTTTGAAAGCACTGGTGTGGACTATGCGGGTCCCATCATGGCTGCTAGTAGGCAGGGTCGAGGATGCAGGCTAGTAAAAGTGTACATAGCCATCTTTGTGTGCTTCAACACTAAGGCTATTCATTTAGAGCTGGTGAGTGACTTAACCAGCAATAAGTATTTACTAGCTTTATCTAGATTCATCTCGAGACGGGGAAAACCCAGTGACATCTACTCCGACAACGATACCTCTTTCGTTGGTGCTTGCAACGAACTTTCGAAGTTCCTTAAGTCTGATTGCAATTCCTTGGGCGAGCAACTGGCTAATGACGGAATTAAATTCCATTTTATACCAGCGTATACCCCTCATTATGGCGGACTCTGGGAAGCGGTTGTCAAGTCAACAAAATATCATCTCAGGCGAGTGTTGGGCAATTGTAAATTAACTTTTGAAGAGCTTAACACCACATTAGTCCAGATTGAGGCGATACTCAATTCACGTCCACTGACGCCGTTGTCATCCGATCCAGCTGACTGCACCCCACTGACGCCAGGTCATTTTCTTGTTGGCCGGCCGCTAACGTCACTTCCGCAGCGAGATCTACAGAACCACTCCACTGCTTCATTGTCTCGGTTCCAACGGATTGAGCAGCTACGACAGCATTTTTGGACTCGTTGGAGTAAGGAGTTTGTGTCCGAGCTGCAGCAAAGGACCAAGTGGCATACCCGCAAAGACACGCTCAAGTTGGGTTCTTTGGTCATCATAAAAGAGGACCACCTTCCTCCTCTTAAATGGAGATTGGGAAGAGTTATCGCCGTCCATCCGGGGTCAGATGGAATTGTTCGTGTAGCGGACGTCAAAACATCCACTGGAGTCGTCAGAAGAGCCTTTAACAGGATTTGCCCACTGCCCGTTGATTCTGCGTCTGGTTGAAAGCCTCTGCTGCTTCCAACGTCCGGGGGCATGTTCGAGCCTACGCCTGCTCGTTTAGAATGAGCAAATCAACGTTGCATGTTAATTAGTTGTAATTAGATGTAAGGATTTTTGTACTTGCTTGTCATTGAGTTCTTCCATTTTTGTTCATCATCGACGCAATACATGTTTGACTAAATATCAGCATTTTTGGAGTTTCCTTGAAGAGTCACCTAAAATTCCCCAACAGTTTCTATTATACATAAATGACTTACCACTAGTGACTAAACATAAATGTGTATTATTTGCAGATGACATTTCGATTATCGTGACATCCGACAAAAAGCATAAAACGAAATCTGATCATGAGATCGACATTAATAATACTATTGACTACATTATAAAATGGTTACTGACAAATAATTTAAAAATCAATTTAGATAAATCTAATTATATACAATTTTATAAATCAAAACTTACTAAATATAATTTCAAACTTAATATTGACAGGTTAAAGAAGTTTCACAAACTAAATTCTTAGGAGTACTCATAGATCAAGATCTGAATTGGAAAGTACATCTGGATAATTTGTGCAGTAGGATCAATAGGTTTGTTTATGCTCTCAGACAAATAAGGAATATAACCAACATAAAAACAGCAATTACAACATATCACGGCTATATGAATCCATCTTACGATACGGGTTTATTTTTTGAGGTAACAGCACGGATAGACAAAGAGCATTTATTGCGCAAAAGAAATGCATCAGAGCCATTTGTGGTATCCGTCCTGCCGAGTCATGTAAACCTTTCTTTATAAAGCTAGGTATGTTACCTCTTCCATCACTCTACATTTACGAAATATGCAATTATGTTTATAATAATAACGGATTGTTTAAAAAAGCCTATCAAATTAACTCTTGAACTAGAGATCCATGCAGACTTGTATTGCAGGATACTCCTAAATCAGCCAAGTATGTGAAAAGTTTCCTTGTCATGTGTATACGCATTTATAACAGAATTCCAAAAGAAATAAAATTGTTATGTAATATTAAATAATTTAAAAACAGATTATTGTAATGGCAGAAAGAACATGTGTTTTTATGACATTAAAGATATTTTTTTAACAATAAACTTAAAATAATCTTTTTGTCATTGCGTATAATGCTCAGATAAATTATTGTATTATTGTATTGAGCTTATCTGTGACATTGAACATCAATTAACTAATAATTATTTATTTATTTTGCATGCAATTGATACATATCCTGTATAGCTAAACATGTGGACTTGAGATTAATACACGACTGTAACAACTTTATACCATGTTTAAGGCAAATAAAGACTTATCTTACCTTATATTATCTTATCTTATCTTATTAGGTATCTTATTTTTTCAAAATTATTTAGTCTTGCTACTATTTTAAGAATTTCTTGGGTTAAATATTGTTTAAATTCTGTTGTTCTAACATAAGCATATTTTTAGAGCTCCTTACTGCCTGTGATACAGGATTACCTAGTACAGGCATCTTCCATTATTATACCTACATTAGTTATCTAAGATTCATACAGTGTTTTTACCTTTTTATTATCTGAATAAAGATTATTATTATTATTAATATTTTATTATTTATCTTATGAAAACTATATTATCCTTTTTAGATCTAAATGCTTTTTTAAGAAGCCCTTAACATCATAAGTCTGGAACCTGTAGAAGTTTGTTTAATAATCGGTTCAGTGACTTTGCGTATTACTTATAGGCAGTCTCAATTTTCTTATCCTGTAACTCGACAAGTTACGCAAGTGCGTTATTCTCCGAATGAATAACCGATGAAGTTTTGACTTCAGTAGTTTTGACGATATCTATATAAAGCGGTCTCTGGAAGAAGATGCCGTAAGGAAAAATTAATAATATCTACAAACCAACTTTTATACAATGTATATAGTTAGAAATAAGTTGCATTTTATTGAAGGGTGTGAAAAAACTAAAAGTGACTTTCTTTTTTAATTTTACTGGGCCCTTATAACACAAAATTGCCATCATCATCAGAACTTTCATTGTTACGCAAGTCTCCTTCGAGGTTTTTATAATACTTAACTGATTTTTTATTTTATTAAGAAGGGTATAAGCTTAAGAACATTTTCATTCATCATTTTTTTTTTCATTTTTATTCATCATTTTTTTTTCGCTTGCACACTACTTCACGTAGGCTCTGAAAGCAAGGCTTTAAAGGAGCGCCACGCGAGTTGAGAATGAAATGGAATGATTTTATGTGCCCTGTGTTTTTGCGGGTGCACTTCACGTTTTGTCAATCTTGTGCTATATATGCATCTGCTTGGTGTTTCTGATACCTGCATTCCTTTTATTCACAACATAATTATTTTAAGTAGTTTAATTTAAATGTCTTACTTTATTTGTTTTGTGTTTTTTGTATCTATCTTTACATGCGCCACAGACCTTGGTTTTCGTACGACAAGTCCTAGGCGACCACTGAAAATCTGCGCCGTGCTATGTGTCTCCCACGGTACAGCATTATGCTGAGTGGAAGCCTTCTCCGCCTCTTACCACAACCACGACTTGCATCTCCTTTATTTATACTCGAATTCGCACGTTCTAATTTTAGAACTGCTAACACTATCGTTAAGGTTATATATAGTTTTCAAAAAATACTAACACTGTTCTTGTTCTTGTAATTAAATGTTTGTATGTCGTTTTGTGGCGTTTAAATACTTTTTCTTTTCTTCTTTCTATATAGCTTAGATGCGTGCAAAGATTACACAAACGGGAGTTAGTGACATTTCAATGTTGCTAGCATACAATGGAAAAAAAGGCCTGATTTAGCATTTATGGGGACTTTTTTACCACAAACTCCAATTTCAACGCGATTTTTTAGCCTTTTTCTCTAACATAATGGGACTATATGCCACGATATTTGATATCATGGGTTTCACTAACGATTTAAAACAAAAACGCATTTCGTGTATGGATTGCTAACTTCTTCCAGACGCCGCTTCATATCAATTCCGTAACAATAATTATTATTTTCCGTTTTCATGAAAATCCAAATAACATCACGGGAACGTAGTACCAGAATAAAAAAAGTATCATAATTACATTGATGTATTAAAAGTAAGAAGATACGTTACGCGCTAACTTCGTGATCAGAAAACCTGGGTCGGCGCACGACTACATGCATCGAAACTCACACATCTATGTCACCAGTCCCAAACCTACAGTTACCGATAGACAAGGACAGAGATAGGAGACGGCGCTGTAGTGCGAGCGAAATCGCGTTAGCAGCCGAATGTTGTCCGAATGCTAAATGAATGAAATTACATTGCAATATGTGCGTATCGTGTCTCTCACGCATTTTTGTAATATCTATCTCGCTCTCACATATATGGCGAAACAAACATAAAATATTATTGTAATTTTCATCAAATTAACATTTTTGACTGTACTTACGAGTGGTAAGTGATCCCGTGTGACTTATTTTTCTTTCTAGTATTATTTAAACACTGTTTAGCTACACAAGAAGTCATTTTGATGCGTATTTATTGCAAAAAAATATAAAAACACTGAATTAATTGAGCTGTGGGATCAACCATATGCCGTGCGCGACTGAGTGCCCGCTGCGGGCATTCACTTAGATTAGTAGGACCAAGCACTGTGAGCAGTCCCGTATCTACCTACTTTTAATACATCAATGCATAATTATGTCTAAAAAAAAAACTTAATTCAAAAAATCAAAAAACCCGACTGCTTCAAAAGCGAATTAAAAAGTCGTAAACAAGGCAAAAATCATGCTGTGCAGGCGGAGGATACACCAGATTTTGGTCAGCCAGCCCGCGAATATGTATCCTCCGACTGCACAGCATGATTTTTGCCTTGTTTACGACTTTTTAATTCGCTTTTGAAGCAGTCGGGTTTTTTGATTTTTTGAATTAAGTTTTTTTATTTATAACTTTTTAGTTAGTTTTTTTTCGAATTAGATACATTTAAACATATAAGTGTTATATATTTTTGAAATCACCTCTTAAAACCCTTTATTTTGATATCCCACACGATACGTTAGGAAGAAAAAAAAAAATTGGGCCCTCACAATTTGGCACCCAAAATCCGCCATTTTTCTATTGTCCAATTTTAATGTAGCCTATGACACTCGCAGGGTTAAGACGAATCGATTGACGTATGAATCATCAAAATCGGCCAACGCGTTTGGTCTCTGGAACGCCACATAGGAACAAACATACATACATACATACATACTTACATACATACATACATACATACATACATACATACACACATACTTTTTTTTTTTTTTTCTTTTTTTTTTTTTTTTTTTTTTTTTTTTAAAAAACGTTGCCCCACACTTGGAATTTCTTCCTGTATCGTGGGTGCGTTTACAAACATATAAACTCACATACACAAACACCCAGAGCCGGAACAACTATCTGTAGGTCATACAAATATTTGTTCCGTGCGGGAATCGAACCCGCGACACGCTGCGCAGCAGTCAATCGCTCAACCACTGCGCCAACCGTGTTACCAAAACATACATAGACTGTTAAACACATTACCCTCCTTCGGCAGTCGGGTAAAAAGGAACCCTTATAAGATCACTTTCTTGTTCGTCTGTCTGTCTTACCGTCTGTCCGTGTGTCACCACCGATTTTCCTCGTAGTTCCCGTTGACTTAGAATTACGAAATTATGCAAAAAGGGTCTCACAGCACGAATGAAGGAAAAAATCGAAAAAATAAAGAATGTTTTAATTTAAAGGGTATCCCCATACATACATAGTTGACGCCACCCTGGTTACGGAACCCATCGTGCGCGAGTCCGACTCGCACTTGGCCGGTTTTTTAATGATACACGACACAACTGCATCTTACAATGAAAATATAACACAGTGTATCTCTTTACAGCTCAATTGCAGAAGCTAACCTGTAATATATATTGGTCATAAAAATTGTGACGTTGTTGCGTCCATAACTAGTTCCAATAAATTTATATTTTATGACGTCATTTAGTTTTGAACACTATTCTGTCTTACTTACTAGTATACACAGAATAACTTCACTTTCAAATTTCAGTTTTAATTATAATCATCTTTTCAGCCAGAACAACGGCCACTCCTTAACATTGGCCTCTCCGAAGCGTCACCAAATCGATCCGACCTTACCTGTTACCTACCTCATCGTCCAAGTAATACTTTTAAGCCAGCTGTAGTAAAGTCCAGGTTATGAATTAAAATATTCGGTAATCTCTGAGCTGCAACTGTTGCACTCTGATAAATAAGGCCATGTGTTCACTGAAAAACAATGTGTTTTATAAAAAATCATTCTGAATTATGACGTAAATTTTTACAGAAACAATGTTTCGGAGATAATGCACTCTACCCAAGTAGTCGTTTAGAATAGTTATGAGCAAGTACGACGCCTTCTTAATGTCCTTTAACCCATAGATGGGGCAGAGGGCGTCCACAGATGTCCTCCATCGCGATCGGTCTTGAGCTTCACGCTTCACCTCGCTCCATGTCATTCCGATGCTCGTCGCTTCTGCCAACACGGTGCGACGCCAGGTTTGACTGGGACGGCCACGCTTTCGTTTCCCCTGCGGATTCCAGTCCAAAGCTTGTTTGGGTATGTGATCGGGAGCCCTTCGGGAATCCATCTCCACTTGCGACGCTTGATCTGGCAGTCGATCGGGCTCTCGTGGCATTTCTCCAACAGCTCTACATTGCAGATGGTCTCGGGCCAGTAAACAGTACCTATAATAACCTTATCGTAGATGCAAGCATTGCACAGTGAAGCATAATTCCATCAAGAATGACCAGGAAGAGGAGCGGTGAGAGGAGGCAGCCTTGGCGGACACCCGCGTGCACTGTTACGTCATCCTCGTCAAATTCAAATTCATTTATTTGCCAGAATATAGGTTTATAAAGTGTGATCTTAACTCTATGACGGTCTCTTTACATTCTACCATTAAATATGGTGTGCAAATATTTAATATTAGCTTGTACTATCGTCTAAGCTTAACTTTAATAAATTAAAAAAATAGACAGTAATAACAAAAAGAACTCATGCATTAGGATTCCTATAGAACAAATTAATTAATTGATGTCAGATTTACATCATTATACCGATGTCAAACATCAATGTGCAAACATCGTCTCACGTCATCGTCACGTCTTTCCTCAATACCGCCATGTTTATAAACAATTGAAACACGCGTCTACACTCGTACGCATTCCCACCGTTAGCGGGAAGTTCAGAAACACGTTGTATTTATCGCAACAAATGAGTACGTTTTAGTTTCTAAAACAGTGTTTATAAACAAATGTTTTTCAGTAAATACTTAAAACTTAAACTCAAAATCTATACTAAAGTTTTACAAATGCGAAAGTGAGTCAGTAAACTATTGGAACAATTTTGATGAATTTTATTTATTGAGATAGATTGGATCTTGGACAAGAGCATGGTATACTTATTATCCCAGAAGTAGGTACCTTTTCATGGGATGATTTCTGAATTTCATACGGGCGAAGCCGCTGACAAAAACTAGTAAATAGATAAATTAAATAAAAAACTTTTTACAAAAAATACAACCGACTTCCAAATAAAAACACTACAAAGACAAAAATAAATTCAATTTCGGCAGTCGGTGTTCCTGTTTTCGTTTCTTCGTTTTTTGACACCGACTTCCTAAATTGAATTTATTTTTCACTTTGTAGTGTTTTTATTTGGAAGTCGGTTGTATTTTTTGTAAAAAGTTTTTTATATTTTTCAATTTTTAGTTGTGGTACATAATGGACCATTTCTATAGGTTAGGTACCTATAATGCCCAAAGTGAAGCCAGAATTGATTATCCTAATAACATGAAACTTAAACAAAACCAGTGGAATGAGAGTATACCAGGGTTAACTGTTCACCAGCGTACACTCTTTAGAGCGTACTAGTGTGATGGTATGTTATGTAATGGTAAAAATAATAAACAGACATGCGATTGCAGCTATCCCGAGTGATTTTCAGTCATTTATTGAAGAGTTCTGATGTATATCTCCAAAGTTCTTCATTAGATCTTGATGAAATTTAAATGGGACCACATGACAAGCACCAGCTTTCAAATAAATAAGGAATCATCGAAATCGGTTCACCCAGTTAAAAGTTCTGAGGTAACAAACATAAAAAAAAAATACAGTCGAATTGATAACCTCCTCTTTTTTGGAAAGTCGGTTAAAAATACTGTAAACCGGCAAAGTGCGAGTCAGACTCGCGCACCGTGGGTTCCGCACAAAAAGTCACAAACATAATTCAGTAAAATACTGAAGTTTATAAACAATGATAGCACCGAACATTGCTCTAAGGAAAAGATTTTTTTTTAACTTTTTCAAATACATTTTATAAGATGGTCGACTATTACTCGCAAACTTGTAAAGCCTACTTAGCTGTAATAGTTTTCCTTTTAATTTCACTACAGCTTAGTTTTTTTTTACATATCCAATGGCTACCATTTAGCTGGTAGGGGGGAGGGACACTTGACTCTAACAAAAATCAGCAATTTAAGCAATTAGCAATTTAAGCTTAATTTTACGCAAACGGATCCCTTAATCGAAAAATGGGTTTAACAGAACCATAATATTTTTAATGACCTATTTAACGATACCCCACACCATTGGACAGACGAGAGAGAAAAATACTCCATTTTACGTGTACAAATCACCGTGTACAAAAATGTGTACCTCACATTTTTTTTTGTTAGTTATTTTACCACTTTGTCGGCGTGATTAATATAATATCCATGTCAAATTATAGCTTTCTAGTACTAGGCGTCTCTGAGCTAAGCTGCAGACGGACAGACTGACATGGCGAAACTATAAGGGTTGGGTATTTGTAAGAAAATGTTTTGTTGTGCATACCGTCATGTCTCTAATAAAACAGTTAGCAAACCACCGCTTGTCTATTATTACGCTATACTTAACTGGCGACGATTAAATTAAGTTTTTAGCGTATTTACGTCATGCCGTACGGTAAAATTGATAGTTTTGACCTTTCTTCGCGAAAATGGAAAGTTTATGTGAATCGTGTTAAACAATATATTGCTTTAAACGAAATCAAAGAATCGTTGCACGTGGCCACCTTGATAACGGTTGTCGGCGGAGAGACTTACGATTTAATGAGTGACCTGTGTGCACCGATAAGTCCGGAAAACAAAACCTTCAC
Source organism: Orthosia gothica (assembly GCA_949775005.1). Lineage (NCBI taxonomy): Eukaryota > Metazoa > Arthropoda > Insecta > Lepidoptera > Noctuidae > Orthosia > Orthosia gothica. The sequence continues at coordinate 161,418 of CATKRY010000074.1, forward strand.
GGAGCTCGTCGACATCGTGCAGCAGCATTTAGAACCCAGGCGATCCGACATTGCCGAGAGGCATATTTTTCGCCTGCGACGTCAAAAACCGGGCGAAGAATTAAGCATTTATTTACAAAGCTTGAAGCATCTTGCTAGCACTTGTAATTTCGGGGAGAAACTGGAAGAGAACCTTCGGGATCAGTTTGTGTCGGGTCTTACAAGTGACGACATGCGGAGTCGTCTGTTCGCGGAGAAAGATTTGGAGTACGGGCGAGCGGTGGACTTAGCGCTGGCCCTGGAGGCGGCGGAGCGCCATGCGGTGACCAGCAGTACGGGCGCGGGCGCGTCGGGCGCGGGCGCAGCCACGACCAGCGCGCTATCCGCCGTGCATCGGATGGGCGTAACGGCTCCCACCTCAGCTAGGACTTCTCAATCGTGTTGGAGATGTGGTCGGCAACATTCACCCGATAAGTGTCGCTTTAGGCGTTTTAATTGTGATGAGTGTGGTGCGAGGGGTCACCTCAAGGTAATGTGTAGAAGTGCTCGCGGAGCAGGTAGTCGTTCGGTGACTACGGTAAAAAAGAATCAGTTTTATATTGATGCTAACTCTGAAACTGAGGACAGTGATTTTTACAACATTTACGTGAACGGTAAGGACGATAAACCATACGTTCTGAAGCTCATTATTGACGAAATTCCTATTGTTTTTGAAGTGGATACAGGTAGCAAAATATCTGTCATTAGTGAGAGCGATTTCAATAAATACTTTAATTCTTATAAGGTAATGGAATGTGACTTAAAGCTAAAAACATATACTGGCGCGCGAATTGTACCGATAGGTTTTATTACGGTATCTGCGCGTTATGATAGTTTTAATAACGGTGAAGCGGCGGGGTCGGGTGAGACGCGGGAGGCGCACGGTCTACGTCTGTATGTTATTCGATCTGACGGCGGCCCTCCGCTTATCGGGCGCGCGTGGTTACGTTGTTTACAACTTAAAAACATAATTATTAACATGAATCATCTTCATAGTTATAACTCAAGTAATGAAACCGATCGTATAATTGCCAGTTTAAAGAAAGAGTTCTCTGATGTTTTTGCTAGTGGGTTAGGAACTTGTGTTCGTCAATTTTCTTTGAAACTCAAAGATAAAGAACCAATATTTTATAAAGCCCGTACATTACCATTTGCGTTGCGAGGTCCAGTGGAAAAAGAACTAGAACGTTTGGTTAGAGAAGGTACTATCGTTAAAGTTAATAATTCTGAGTACGGTACGCCTATTGTACCCATAGTTAAAAAGTGTGGGGACATTAGGATCTGTGGTGATTATAAAATTACTGTAAATCCTAAGTTGATACGTGAGCCATACCCTTTACCCCGTATCGAAGAATTGTATTGTGCGTTAAGGGGGGCCCAGATATTTTCAAAAATAGATTTAGCTCATGCTTATGAACAATTTATTTTGACACCAGATTCTCGCTCTTGTACTACAATTAGTACACACATCGGTACATTTCAATACATACGGACTCCTTACGGGTTTAGTTGTATACCGGAAAAATTCCAAAAAACAATGGAAGAGCTTCTCCGGGGGGTGCCCATGACGGCAGTATATTTCGATGATATTTGCGTAGGAGGATTTTCAAAAGAAAATAATATTCATAATTTAAGAGAAGTTTTACGACGGCTAAAGGCTGTAGGTCTTCGGATTAAATTAGAAAAATGTGATTTTTTTAAATCGGAAGTTTGTTACTTAGGGCACGTTATAGACAAAAGTGGATTGCACCCAGACACAAAAAAGGTTAAAGCCATATCAGACGCTCCACGTCCCAAGGATGTACACCAATTAAAGGCTTTTTTAGGGCTAGTTAACTATTATGGAAAATTTATACGGGATTTAAGTTCAGTTTTACACCCATTGTATCAACTGTTGAAACATAAAGTCTCATGGGTTTGGAGCAATGATTGTGAACGGTCTTTCAATAAAATAAAATGTGTATTAAGTGGCGATCAGTTCTTGGCTCATTATGATCCATCTTTGCCTGTGGTCCTCAGTGTGGACAGTAGTGCTTATGGTATAGGTGCTGTGTTAGCGCACAGATATAGTGATGGTTCTGAGAGACCGATTTGTTGTACATCGCGCACACTTAACAATGCAGAGAGGTCATATAGTCAGTTGGACAAAGAAGCGTTAGCGATATTTTTTGGGGTTATTAAAAATCACCAGTATTTATTTGGTAGGCGATTTATTATCCGTACGGACCATAAACCGTTGTCGTATATATTTGGCGATAAGATAGGTATTCCACAAACCGCAGCTAGTCGTTTGCAGCGGTATGCGGCGCGGCTAGCAGCATATGACTTCTCCGTGGAGTGGGTGAGCTCCGCACGCAATGCACCCGCTGACTGTTTGTCTCGTCTGCCATTATCCCGCGAGGTTGATGCTACCACTACGACGGATACATCAATTTCGTATTTATTTTTTGTTGAGAGTGAATTTCCCATTAATCATAAGGACATAGCGAGTGCTACTAATTGCGATCCGGTTTTGCGTGTAATTTATCAATATATATTATTTGGTTGGCCGGATAGTACGGATGTCGAGCAGGAAAAAGCATATTTTCATCGGAAAAATAATTTGTTTTTAGAACATGGTTGTATAGTGTACAATTATCGTGTAGTGATTCCACCGAAGTTCAGGGAATACATTTTGAGGGAACTACACGAAGGCCATCTTGGGGTCGTAAAGATGAAGTCCATCGCACGTAACTATGTATATTGGCCGTGTTTAGATGCCGACATAGAACGTTTGTGCAGGAATTGTACAGCGTGCCGTCAGCAGCGGGATGCACCCCCGCACGCGCCTCTCACCCCTTGGGAGTTCCCTTCGCGACCGTGGCAACGTTTGCACCTTGATTTCGGTGAATATAATTGTAAACATTATTTAATTATCGTAGATTCCCATAGTAAGTGGATAGAAGTTTTTCAAATGAATAGTACGGCTGCAAAATTTGTCATTACTAAGTTGCGTGAGTTGTTTGCTCGTTTTGGGTTACCTCTCCAAGTAGTTTCGGACAATGGCCCGCCATTTACTTCATATGAAATTCAGAATTATTTCAAGAAAAACGGAATCATTCATAATCTAACTAGTCCATATAGACCTCAAGGTAACGGGGCGGCAGAAAACGCCGTTAAGACAGTAAAAAACTGTATTAAAAAGGCACACTATGAGGGGGTGGATGTGGAGATAGCTATTCATAAAATGTTATTTCAGTATAGGAATTGTGAGCATGCGACAACAGGTGTGGCTCCGTCAGTTGCTATGTTAGGCCGAAAGGTCCGTGGTCGATTAGATGCTTTGCGACCAAATACAGAGGAACGCGTTCGAGCGAAGCAATTAGAACAAGTCACACGATCAGGTGGTAAACTTCGTCCTGTTGAAATAGGCGACAATGTCTACGTCAGAGATTACACCAAAAATAGAGATAAGTGGGTCGAAGGACAAGTCAAAGGGCAGGTGGGGCCGTCATCTTATACAGTCAGCACTAAAAGTAATATGGTGAGAAGGCATATCGATCAAATAATAATTCCAAAAAGTAGTAGCAATCGGTTTTCACTATCTTGCACCTCAGATGGTAATGAACAAATGAATACAGAGGATTCTGTTACAAATGACATTGTATCGACCCCCGTTACGACTGGTGCTCAGGGCTCCGATCTGCCAGCGAATACAGTTGTGGCTGATGTTGTTAGTTCACCAAGCGACATTGTGGCTTTATCTGACAATCCACCTTCAGTGTCAGAACCCAATGTTGCTCCTCCTAAAACCCTGCGACCCCGTCGTACCAGGGCCCATTATTAAAATCAGATTTAATCATTCAGCTGATTATGTTAGCAATAAGTTATGCTGTTATTACGTAAAGTAAAGGTTAAACTCTTCATGTTCTGATCATGTAAGACAAGTTTATTATTGTGTCCTTTATTATTAAGATATTTAAGTAAGGAGGTGTTGGGTATTTGTAAGAAAATGTTTTGTTGTGCATACCGTCATGTCTCTAATAAAACAGTTAGCAAACCACCGCTTGTCTATTATTACGCTATACTTAACTGTTGACTACGGAACCCTACAAATATTTAAAACAATACTCCACCATTTTCAACTTAATATCGAGGAGTTCCCAAGACTTGAGCAGCCATTTTAATTTTATCTTAGCTCAAAAGCGAATCCGTCAAATCAGCTTAAGCCGGTGAAGACGATATCGCCTTGGGCCTTGGATTAGGTAAACTTATTGAGTCAAAAAACATCTTAAAAAAGATACCTTATATATTCTTCGGTATACTTTTCTTTGTGATGACTCGCTACATTTCTTTGCAAAAAACATGTTTTCCCTCCTGTATACTCGTAGCACCAGTAAAAGCTATAAATAGTAATATCACAAAATTGCTCCGTAGAGTCACTATAATATTCAATACACTCTGGATTACGGCTATCACTGCTACTAACTTGCGGTTGAACAGTATTTGAACTTTGTAGCTTTTATTATTGTTACAAATTGACTGAATGTATGTCATGTAGGCAAAATTATTTGTGCAATTTTGATAGGTAAATAAAATTTTAATAGACAATCAGAATAAATACATTTGAATGTTTTCAAAAAAGGTCTTTCTATATCATTTGCGATTTTTGAAGTTCTTAAATCATGACTACGTGGTAGTTTGACGGTTGTGCTGTCAATATTTCAACAATCGCTGTCGGTACTAAAATCTCGCCATAGACATTAGAAAATTGTTAAAAATTATGATATGACACGTGATCAAGCCGTAAAACTTTGGCATTTTATAATGGCTTGTGTTTAAACACCGCCCAAAAAAGTGCCTATTTTACTCGTACTACCGAAAAATTCGAAACGGTTACCAAAATGGATAAATGGTCACCAAATAACGTTTCCTAAAATATTATGAAATAAAGCCATTTTTTTTAGTATTATTGACTGCCATAAAAATATATGGACGCCTTTAAAATACACTTTAGACTAAATATTATATATTTTCACTACTTAGATGTTACCAATTATGTAATACCAGGAGTTCTAATTTGGTAATTTTTGCTAGGCTAAAAAAGCTAACGATCACTAGAATATTTCCCAAATACCAATTAATATACTGGGGTTCCCAAACGTAAGTCACTTATTTATTGTTATATGAAATTCATTAAATATACTGGGGTTCCCAAACAAACGTCACTTGTTTAGGACGCAGGCCACGCAGCGCAGAGCAGAGCAGATTTTGTTAAGCATCGAACTTCATTGATTACGTACGAGTATGCTGTAGCGCAGGCACGTGCGGCTCAGATGTGTACAGTAACTGCCCTGCTCTGCGCTGTGCGGTCTGCACTGTGCGGCCTGCGTCGCCTGCCTCTCAGCATAATTATGCCCACCCTTATTGTTGTATGAAGTTAATTAAATATTATTTAAAAAAAAAAACAACAAAATTAAATCAAAATATGTTTTATTAGAGTCGTCGGCACTTATAGGTATAACATTAATTTGTTCTTATAATTTAAAATAAGAAAAATCATAATCATTGGATCAACAAAGCTTTTTTGGATTTAGCTGGCCGCCCTCTTTTTCTCTTCTCGCCAATAGGGATAATTCTGGCTCCATGAGGTGGTTCCACGTACTTCAGCCTGATTATGTTTACAGGTATACTGTCTTAAGAATGTAGGACAGTTACACCTACCGGTTAACCAATCTTCGCTGTTGATGGGTAACATTACTTCCCATTCACTGAAAAACTGATCTTTAAAATCATCGAAGCTTCCCCAGTGTTCATTGAAAGTTATGCAATCCATGTTATCACCAGCTGGTAAGTGGTAGTATTTCGCTGAGTCAGTTATCTATTTGACGGGTAGTCTTTTAGGCAGTTTAGCCCATTGATACGCTTCAGTCCATTGTTTGGCCTGTGCCTCACGCACCGGTGGCGGTTCCGCAGGGTGCGGGGTGCGGAGTGTGGGGTTAAGAAATAAAGGGAAGCAATTGTAATTTTAGTCTTACATTAAAGTAGTCTGGGATCAAATAATGTATTTTCTTACTTTACTTTGTCTTCCTATTTTGGAGTAAGATTTTTGGTGCTAATATTAATCTTTGAGTTGGATAGAATTTGGTGACCGTTGATCCATTTTAGGAACCAATAATAATATATGTGCAAGGTTTGCGATTTTTCTGATGTTATTTCATTTATTTTGGATCATAATATTATAAACTTTAGGTTTCAAATCCGGGCAAGTACCAAAGTGTATTTTTCAATTCATATGTACTTTCTTAGTTAATCTTGGACATGCTTGACAATGGCGAATGAAAACATCGCGAGGAAACCTGAGCTTATAGTGAGTTTATTATAAGATTGTGCTCCATATGTGTAATCGCTGCAAGGCGTTCCAGGGCGAGGATAAACTAATAAATAAATAAATATTTTTGACGATTTGCCATTACTGAAAATATGTAGTGACATATTTGCATATTTTAAAGTGTTGTTTAGACACCTTGGTGAGCGTCTAATTACAGATACAATAGAAAAACAATAGCATAAGCACACATGGTGTGCGAACGACGCGTCAGGGCAATGTCAGTTATTCTTTAAGTAACCATTTGTTTTGAAGTACATATTATTTTATAGACGACTTTTTTAGAAAAATCATTGTAAATATTTTTTTGTTACCGATAACTAAAATAGATAATCGTTGCAATGATAAAGGATCATCATATATATCAAAGTTGCGTGACAATTAAGCTCCCCAAAATTGGCCATTCGAATCGAAATTAGAACGGTTTCTATCGATACAAAGCAAAATCAGACAGCTGAGGGACAGTAACTACCACTCCTGGCTATTCCTGTAAGGTACGAGAGGTTATCTATAAACGAACTCTTCACTACATACTCGTGGGTTAAAACAAAGTCGCTGTCTATCTCTGTTTCTCCGCTTAATTCTTGTAAACCACGAAACGAATTTTAGTACTGTTTTTAACTTATACAAAATCAAAAACCCAACTGCTTAAAAAGCAAACTAAAAAGTTGTATACAAGAACAAAAAATGCTGTGCAGTCGGAGGATCAGGGGGTCAGCCTGTTTGCGAATATGTATCGCTTCTTAAGCAATCGGGTTTTTGATGTATTGGGTTCTGTACCGTAAGGGTAAAAACGCGACCCTATTACTAAAACTCTACGATCCTTCTGTCTGTCTGTCCATCTTTCATCAGGCTGTATCTCATGAACCATGATAGCTAGACTTTGAGTTTTCATTTTCACAGATGATGTATTTCTATTGCCGCTATAACAACAAATACTAAAACATACTAAAATAAATATTTAAGTGGAGCGCCCACAAATTAAACGTGATTTTTTCCCGTTTTTTTTGCGACATTGGTACGGAACCCTTCGTGCGCGAGTCCGACTAGCACTTGGGCGGTTTAAGTTAACTTTTTTTTAATTACAACTTTATTGTTATTTTTTTTTCAAATTACTTTTCGGAATCAAATCCCTTTCCTTGCAATCGGGCAAAAGAGCTATAAACTAGGAATGCTTAGGTATATTATTTGTACCTATAGCCGGGGCGGGTCACTAGCCAGTAATAAGAAGTGATAGATAAGATACGGTTTCTATTAAATATTGATAGTTACTGATTTACCATGGTTGTGTAGACATTGTCAGCCTTAGGACGTAAGATTCTTATTAGATTTATATCTCGGCAGTACAATTCTTCTTTGGTATAATTTCTGACTACTGCCACGTGGTTGTAGCCGCTGGAAAAAACTAGTATTTACCCTTTGATGACGACCCGGTCATTACCTAAGCCAAAGGGCAACGAAGGGCAACAAAATCAACAATATAACCCGAATTCCTTGCCACATTACACAAAACTGCAAAGAGTATAATAAACATGGCTTCTGAACATCTGAGT